>CAUZXS010000916.1:0-47500 GCA_963585895.1 Sepioteuthis lessoniana
CACGCAGTTTAAATGTAAGTAAGGTTTAATTGTCAGAAACATTTCTATTTCAAGCTATTCAGTTTACTCAAAGAATTCAGTTTAGCATAAGTATGCTGTTAGTTCTATTTGAACAATAGATAGGACCCTATCAGGTGCTACCCTACCGGGACAGAATGGACCTGGGAGCGATGGCAATGAAAGGGTACTCAGCATTCCCCAAAGCTCTAACACAGCTGGAACCTCACCATCAGATTGTTTAGTGTCATATCCAGGACACTCATTAGGGGGGGGTCTTACAGTCAGTGTATTCTACAGCCCCAGTTGACTGGGCAATTTATTTTAAAACAAATAAAACAATTTAGTTATCGTTTAGTTATTGTTTTCAATAAAAATTTAAGTTAGAAAATATTTCACAAGCGATCCCATCAAAATTTTAAAATGAGGTATGTCTTATTAGTAAATGATAAAAATATCTAAAAAAAAGGGTTTGTTGTAACTATCTAGATCTAAGTTGAAATAAAGAGAATAAGGACATAAGTTTAATATTTAAAATGTGTGGGTGTGAGTGTGGGTGAATATTCAATTATAAAGGACAAGACATCCAGAGGATTTATAAATAATATATACGTTCATTGGACATAAACTTAAACATAAACATAATATATATATATATATATATATATATATATATATATATATATATATATATATATATATATATATATATATATATATAAAATGTGCACTTTTTTCTGAGTTACTAAAAATATTTGTCGTTCTAGTCTCATTGCAAAAATTTTGGAAAGTATAATCAATAATGATATCTGTTTAGACTGCATAATATTTCACAGGAAAATTTCTAAATCTTAAATATTTTGTTGATGATTTTTTTCATAAGGAAAAGTAGTTATGAACTTCTTTATGGATGCCAATATATATATATATATATATATATATATATATATATATATATATATATATATATATATATATATATATATATATATGACTGCATGCATGAATGTTCTTGTCCGAAAGGAAAAAAAAATAATCATATAGTCGTAAACTTCAAAAAATATTACACGTATTCAGCAGTGATTTTAACTCATTTGTTTCTTATTTCTGAGGGTGTTTTTTATTTCATAATTAAAATAAATTTTAATCAGTTTAATTAAAATCGAAAAAAAAATAACATTTGTTCATGTATAGACCTGCACGAGATGTTTGTGGAATAAAATAATTTTTAAAGGATTTAATTGAGTTTTCCTTCTCCTAGATAGGTAGCCAAGCCAAGGTTAAAGAACCAAGTTTGCCCTGCTATTGTTGGGGACTAGGTTGATGCATACTTTTCATTACAGTATACTGCTCAGTAATCTAAATTTGGTATCTCTCTCTCTCTCTCTATATATATATATATATATATATATATATATATATATATATATATGAAAGTAAATAATGGGAAATATTCGACATGGTAGAAAAAAAGTGAAAAACAAACTAACCAAATGTGAAAAATTCTAAATGAAAGAAAGTCGACTTTATAACTTTTCGGTTTTAATTAATCATCATCAGGGCGTAGATCTTACTGAGTGTGGTTACATCACCGATGGATGTTTAACGACACTCCATTAGATCTTTTCTAAGTCCTGATAATGCTTATTAAAACCGAAACGAGAAAACGTCGACTTTCTTTCATATTAAATTCTTCTCTTTGGATTTATTTGTTTTACAATTATTCTCTAAACACACACACACACACACACACACACATGTACATATTTATATACACACACACACACATATATATATATATATATATATATATATATATATATATATATATATATATATATATCACCTAACGAAAAGCATGTCAGCAAAAAACATTAGGGAGGCTTAAATTGGTATTAAAATGTTATCGATCATATGAAAATCTGATTTCTCTCATAAAATAAAATGTAATTTCATCCAAGATGTTGCTGCATCTGTACTACTATATGGATTCACCACCTAGACTTTGACAAAATGCTTAGAGAAAAAGCTAAATGTGTACTACATATGAATACTACGTACAGTTTTGAACAAATCCTGGAAGAAGCTCTTCACAAATTAACAGCTCTAGCGCCAATGACTTCTTATTTCCCAAACCATAAAAAAGCCGAACAGGAAATACGATGTTGGCTAACACGCAAAGTATTCCATACCAATTCAGCTCAGTGCAAACATTGGATGCACTGTAGAGGATCTACCAGGAGTGATGAATATATATATATATATATATATATATATATATATATATAGAGAGAGAGAGAGAGAGAGAGAGAGAAAGAGGTGTGTGTGTGTGAAGATAGTTTAGAATACGTAAAAAACAAATTTATAGAAATATTCTCATTAGTCATATTAATTTATTTATGCAAACATCATCATCATCATCATATCGTGCTGGCGGCTCGGATATCCCTGACCCTCTCTCGCCATTCCTCCCTATCGTTCATCGCCCTAGGTAGGTCTTCAGGACAACAACCTGTATCCTCACATATATGCAAACATAAAAAAACAAATCAAAAACAAAAAACAAAACAAGACAAAAACAACATTTCACATGGCAATATATGAAAACATCAAAGTTCCTAAATTTGAGAATCTACAGAAAAAAAACGTCGAGACAACTCGATATGGATTTATTTTATTGTACTTCTAAACTTTCATAAACGAAATACTTATATAAACCAACTTGAAGAAAGAACGTTTTTCCCTCAATCGGTAACCTCGATGATGATTTTCTATCAAACTGGTACGAAAAAGTCGAATTTCTCCCTGAACCTCATGAAAGAGAACGCAAAATTCTGAAAAAAAAAAAAAAAAAAACATATTTGATATGAAATCGGAAGCAAAAGTCCTAAAAGTCATCATGAAACAAAACAAAAAAACACAGACTCATACAATGAAACCACAGCGACAATAAGAATTACAAAAAATATTCGAAAATATAGGAAGCAAAAGTCGTGGAACACACGATAAAACAAAAAAGAAAACATACATGTACAATTATACCACGAAGACAATTAGAAGTACAAAAAAATGTTCGAAATGAAATTGGAAACAAAAGTCCTGGAAGACACCATAAACTAAAACAAGAAAACACAGACAATGACACCACAAGAACAATAAGAAGTACAAAGAAATACATATTCGAACGAAAATTCCTGGAAGACACCATAAAATAAATTAATAAACAAATACATATACAATGACACCACGAGAACAATATGTACAAAAAAAAATAAACAGAAAAAAACAAAACAACTGAAAACCAAATAAAATCGGTAAGACACAAAAATTTATGATGGCAGTCTATAAACAAAACGCCAAAATACAATATGAAACAAAAAAAATCAAACATAAGTAACCACACCCAAAAAGTTCCATAAGGGAAGCAAAGGAACCAAGGGAAAAACCAGTCGATACTAAACGACATATAAAACGACATATAAACTAACGAATAATAAGAGAGGTAATACCAACATGCAATTTAATCCGAATAGTAACATCAACACAGAATCTGCTCCAAAAAGAAAGATTTAAACAACCAAATCTAAGTAACTACACTCAAACCTGAATAAATACTTATAGCTTCCAGAAAAAAATTAGAAGCGAGCCAACCAATAAACTCGAAAAGGCGGATACAAAACATTTTAACAGCAAGAGAAACTTTCAAAATTTTGGGAAGTATGTTCGAAAGATAGATTTTTATAATGACCCACTTTGACAGGTAATAAACCAAACGAAACACATAGAAACACTCACACACATAAAGATATACTGCGTGTGAAAGCAAAATGAGGAATACTTTCCAAATCTTTTTCTTTGGTCTGATTAGTTCAATTAAAAAAAAAACACATACACAAACACGATAAATCAATATTTGTATGATTATCTCTATTATTTAAGCACTTTTCTCTTTAAATTAGAATTCAGCTCAATATGATTGAGCAGAAAAACAAAGAATATATAATTGGCTCTACGCTGAAACTTAGCAAAAGTTTCTTTGTGAAACTTATGCAAAGAATTTTTTAAATATAAAAAGGAGCTTTAAAAAGAAAGGGAGAGTAGTAGAGGATTACACAAAAACAAAAAGAAGGACCCCACAACGTTAATAATAAAGGACGCTAATGAATTGAGAGTCCACAAGAAAACTACAAGAATAAAAGTCAAACAAGATTTAAGTCTAGATTTAACTCCCTTGTTTACGCTCTATTGGGTGTTTTAAAAAAACAAGACAAATGCAACTTCCCACACAAATACTGATTCGCTTAAGTCTTCTATTGAGAAGGAGTGGAATAAAATGTCTGTAGAATTTTTTTAAGGCATATGAATTTTTTCGAAGGCATGTTGATTATATGATAGAAGAAATGGGGGCCATATTGCGTAAATTTATGTTTTGTGTCTTTCTTCTTATTTTGTAGTTCATTTTTTAAGTTAAAATGAATCTTGTTTCATAATAGAGTCGATTATTATTATGCTAGAACATTCCTGAATTTTCTTCCGCACCATATATATATATATATATATATATAGCACTTAAACACCACTTCTGCACTATATATATATATATATATGGCACTTAAACACGCCGAAACCAGAGCATATTTTTTATTCATTTAATGTAATTGCTACACCACTAGTACATTTATAATCACCTTTCTTTTTGTATATCAAATACTTTTCAATTTTATAAAATTTTCGAAAGTATATTTTTACTTTCCGGCAAAAACGTTTTCTCCCAATGACCTAAAGGCAAAACTATTTAGGAATAACTCAAAGATACATCATAAAAAAAAAGAAATATTCGTATCTGTTGTATCACTTTTGTTCATTAATATATTCATGTATAAACACAATTTTATATATATATATATATATATATATATATATATATATATATATATATATATATATATATATATATATATATATATTATTCAGTCCAGATAAAACTGAGTAGGGACAAATTCATTCCACTAGAACATTTAGAATTTTTCTGGTAAAGAGCTCAATGTGACTAACATCACAGAGCAATAAGAAAAACAAAAATCGGTCACATTAAGGTTATAAATTTATTTCCATCCAGTTATTGGTATTGATAAATATCAATAACACCAAGATTATAAAAATATAAGAAAAATGAAAAATAAAAAAAATAGAAAAATCAAAAAATCTAAAACCGGAAGTGAGTAAACGGGGAGATAACTCTTTAGTCCCCTTCTACTCCCTCTCACCCTTTCCTCCTATGTCTATTCTTTATGTCATTCAATTTATCCATCGGATCTGAAAAAGTCCTGTTTTCTTTTGGTGTTATTGATATTTACCAATACCCAATACCCATAACAGGATGGAAATAAATCTATAATCCTAATGTGACCGATATATATAATATATATATATATATATATATAATGATGATGTGGGTAAGTCTTTTATAGTTATATCCGCTGGGAATGCGAAACGCAGACTTTCTTTCTCTAATCCGCGATTTAGAAACCAAACCGCTCTGTGAATATTTTTGGAACATTTAGTATCAGGGGTTAACCTCCCAAATAAAGTGGAAAATTGTCGGGCAGTCTTCAACCGCTAATAGCTTTAATGGTATATGCAATTTCTGTATCGATGTAAGAATTGTATAATTAATTTTTAGGATCTTAGACAACTGCTTGATGAACGCAACGGACTTGTCTTTAAATATAGACATAAAGTTGAATTTAAATTTTCCTGGTTGGGGGCCGCCGAGATTCTTACTGTAGATAAAAACATGGAAATTGATTTTGGATGATTTTTATTGGAAAGGAGAGCATTTATTTCAGTAATTTCTACTATCATTGTTGGGTATCACCCATCTTTTTCCACACAATTAACTAATCCATCTGCCATATATAGCAGTAGCTACTAATACCAGGGCAGACTAGAAGATGAAGAGCAGCTTCTTATAAGAATAGTATAGGAGCGTTGGAGACTGGAGATCGGTAGATCACCTTACTTGCTACCGAAATAACGGAAGCTAATACTATCGTTGGACTATATCTTTATTCTGTATTCACCAGTCCTATGTTCTTGTCTACTAATAGTCTCTCTATTGTACATACTTTTTTTTCCTTAGAATATCTCTCTATTTCCTCTCATATCGTGGTTTGTCCTTTATTTCATATTACAAGCGTTCACTAACCAGAATGCAACAATCATATGACAGGGTATTTAGGTTGTGAAGGAGATTCTTGGAAACTTAGGTATTAATTCGCTATTAGGCTTTTTGAATTTCTGCAGTTTTTTTTTCCCTTGGGCCATTTTTGGTTTATTAAAGGCACTCGGTGGGTGCCGAAAGGTTTTATATATATTTTAGGAGGATGGTGGCCCCATTAATTAAGGGATTTAACACATGTAAAGGAGTAAACAGAAAATATATGAAGATGATAGTTTAGTTTACAAGGTTACATTAATAAATAAAATTCCACCTGCTATGAAAAATCTAGCATATTTTCACTTTAGGATGGGTTAATTTACAGGAACACCCTTTTTCTGGTTTCTAAATTTTTTAAATACTTTATTGTTTTAACCCCCTTTAATTTCGCCAGAGAAGTGATATTTATACGTTTTTACTTTCATGCTCATATATAGACTATAATACATATTTGTTGTTTTTCAACCTCAAAATAAACTTATGGAGTCATCTGATGAGAGGAAGAGTATAATGATATTCTCTGCCGAAGTAGATTCATAATGACTATTTAACCAGGTTTGAGTTTTCTTCTAATTGTATTATATATATATATATATATATATATATATATATATATATATATATATATCAACCTATCGAACCACCAATTAATGTCAAATCAGAAATGATGTTTAAATCTCTGGCAAAACAGCCAGCTATTCAATAACTACATTTATTTGAAAAAAAAAAATGAAACTGCAGTGCAACTTCAAAGAATACAGAAATTCTTAGCTAAAAAATAAATCTCTTCACGCTGCAAACTCAGTCAACTTCTTAAAGCCAAATTATTGTAAAAGAGATTTGATAAAAACTATTACACCTCAACTTTGCTTAATAAACATGTAAAAGCCGTGGTAAAACGAGTAGGCAATCATTCCGATGTCCTCAAACAAAACAAGACTAAAGTAATATATTTGTCGTTTTCAACAAGTCTATGATTCAAAATAGTATAAGATATTGGCAGACGTCACTAAATTTTGAAAAAGCCCATAAAACCATTCTAATCAAAAAATGTATAAATATACGTGTGTGTGTATGTATGTGTATTTTAGTTGTGTGTGTGTGTGTGTGTGTGTGTGTTGGTTGAATCTAAAATGTTCATTTTTCAGCTCATGTAGTTTGCTCTTGGAAAAGAACATGGAATAAGTACGAAAATTTTTTCACCAATCCCATCACAATGTACATTTGCATAGGGTATGATTTCGTTACCCCCCTAGATGAATCGTGGGTCAAGACACGAAGACCATAATATACACAACAAAGGTCGATTATCAATTGCTCGTCTCCAACATTACATGAACCTAGTCACGAGATCCGGATATGAGAGGAGGTGGTTCAGGTGTGGAGGTGGGTCATTCTGCGTCTCCCAACGTCGATACTTCTCACTGAGCCCACTTGAATTCGTTCATTTCCGTTCATTCTCAACGATTCAGAGTGGGCGCCATTCGGGAAACGTTCATTGTCATTTGACTTATTTTATTGGGTTTTATTGGGCGAATAGCTGTTGCTTTTTTATCTTCAGAGTTTTAAGGTTTCTTGATGGACCGTCAGTATTGAGTTGAGGACAACCTTTGTTTTTTTTTCTACGGGAGAATCACGACATTAAGTAACGATCGGACAGTTCCATCGATTTGCGATAGTTGAAAAAACGTCTTAGAGACGGGATCATATGAACAAAAAATGGAGAGCAACTTTATATATATATATATATATATATATATATATAAATATATATATATATATTATGCGTAAGATTTATGCAGATATGAAGTATTTCTTTAGGCATTATAAAGTTTTCACAATGATACACACACACACACACACACACACACATATATATATATATATATATATATGTGTGTGTGTGCGCGCGCACATATGTTCTTGTGTTTGCAAACTCCTCTGTATGGCAACAAGTCAATTTTTTAGTAAAATTAAACAAGTTTGAATTTAAGAACTTACATCAGCTCTGCGTGGACACGGGAGGCAGTCAAGAAGACCTTCCAGGAACGATTGACAATTGAAAACAAGAGAGAGAGAGAGACAGACAGACAGAGGGACAGAGAGAGAGAGAGAGATAGAGAGAAAGGCGGGGAGGAAGAAGGAACTCACTACCATCAATATACGTTGTGCGTTCAATTGGTCTAAAGACTTTTTAAGGCGTTTAAAATTGTCGTAGACACTTAGAAATTCAGTATATTATTACTATACATCTTATGAGATGACTGACCAATTATTATGATTTCAGGTTCAAAGGAACAACTACAGCAGCAATTGGTATACACTCTGCAAAAGCCTGATTGTCACAGCTGGTGAATTTCAAAATTGCAATCTGGACGTGAGGACACTTTAGAAGAACGATATGCAATAAAATTATGTTTTAAACTTTGAAAAAAAGCCACAGAAAAGTATGGAATGCTTCAGGCTGCTGCTTTTGGAGCATCTTGCATGAATCGAGCATCAGTATTTGAGTGGCATAAGAGATTCAAGGAATGCAGGGAGTCTGTGAGGGATGATGAGAGGTGTGGGGGGTAGGAAAGTCAATTACACCCGAGTTGATCGGCCAAAGGGTTAGGATTAGGGTTACTATGTTGAGGTTTTAAGGGAGATTAGGAGAAGATTCTGTCGGAAGAGGCCAGCATTCTTCAAATCAGGTCAGTGGCATTTCCACCAGGACAATACACCAGTCCATAATTCCATCCTTGTCACAGACTATTTGACCAAGATGGGCATGAAAACAGTTCCTAACTCTCCCTATAGTCCAGACCTTGCTCCCTGTGGCTTTTAGTTATTCCTTAAGCTAAGAGGCTTTCGTTATGAGACAACTGAGGAGTTGAAAGAAGCTGTGACGAAGGTCATTGACACGCTCACACAACAGGACTTCCGTGGGGCCTTGCAGAAGTTGTTAGAACGGTACAAAAAGTGCATTGCAGACGGGGATTACTTCGAAGAGAACTAGAATTTCATGTGTGTTCTATCAATAAAAGTGCCCCTACCACAAAAGTCTGGAAACTTATTTAATGATCCTCGATGGTGATAATGATTATGATATGTGTTTGCCTACAACAAAAGTTTTTAGCTCTGGCTCTTTCTTATTGAGGCTTATATCTTTAAGCAATCTTCATGTATACATTCATTTTATCATTAGATAATCAAGCTCTTTGTACTTACAAGGGAAAAGGGGCTTTTAATGTTTTAAAAATAGTCCAGTTTGGTTTTTTAGGTCATAGCTTATGAAGGCTATAGAAAATAAAATTCATAAATACTTGAACAAGGGAAACTATGTTTTTATTGGCTGAGATAGCAGAGGGCTAGATGGCAGTGTGTGTATTGAGGTTCACCTTTGCCCGTGGTGTAGTCGTTATCGTCGTAGGGAAATGAACACGGCGACTCGAGTTCAAATCCTGGACGAGACTGATTGCGTTTAACATAGTACTAATACCCTTGGGAAAGGTATGAATCCAATTATTCTCCCTCCAGCTATGGGTAAATAGTAGGACAGACTAGGTTCTTCAGCCTTGGGCAGGCAGCTAGTCTAGGAGAAGGAAAACTCTGAATTCAAACCTGTTAAACTCCGCTTAAAAATTGACCTTGTGTCATATCCTGCCCGAGCGGAGGGGTTGGGTAAATTGTACCTTTGATAAATAGTTTTGCCGTCCTTTCAAGTAGCAAACAATAAAATGTAATGCATTCAGAAAATGTGATATATATGCATCTTTATTGGGATAGCGTTATCGGAATGACGTCTTTCGTCTGTAGTATTGATGTCTGCATCGTATAAGGAATGCTTTCGAGCTATTTTTATATTCAGTTTCGATTACACATATGGTCGAAAAATAAATGACCAATTGACTTCAATCATTCAGATCTTTTTGCCTGAAGATTCTTTGATTAGGGACCTGTCGAAAATTTGAAGTAACAATACGACGATGCTTTAAATTGGTGTTCAGATTACAGATATTCGAAAAATTACACTAATTATAAGATGATGCTGTAAATTCGTGTTCATAGTATTGACATTCGAAAGATTGCAGTAACAATAGGACAATGCTGTTAATCGGTGTTCAGAGTACTAAGCCTTAGAAAAATTGCGTTAACATCAACGACGATGATATAGCTATTTAAAATGATTTCAAAGACATCATTTCCTTGCACGCTTCAACTCACTAGAGGTAAGGGAGTTAAATCTCTGTAATATTTATGACACAAAAGTTATCTGTTTTATCTTGATAAAGGCATCGACGAAAACTGTATTTAATAGAAATAGGCAGCTATTAATTTTTCGGATAGTGTATATTCCACAATAACCATAAAAAGCACTATTGTTAATCAAGCACTCATATTATATAAGATGATATCAAATGAATTAACGCACATTTTCGGAAATTTTCGTGGGGTTATTACCTGAATCAATACCAACGATAAAGCAATCACAGCACAGAAGAAAACTTAAAGTCTGCCAAAAGAAAAAAAATTGAGAAAAGTACAGATACTGTCTGACTCACCGTCCTATTTCCCATAAATATAGGGATCTGAGAAGGAGTTTATTCTTTTGGCACCAAGAAGCCAATATTTTCAGGCATACGGTGAGAAGCATCCATAGAGATTGGTATTTTTTGGTATGAATCCAATTATTCTCTCACCAGCTATAGGTAAATAATAGGACAGACTTGGTTCTTCAACCTTGGCGAGGCAACTGGTCTAGGAGAGGGAAAACTCTGAATTTAAATCTGTTAAACTCCGCTTAAAAATTGAACTTGCATCATATCCTGCCCGAGCGGCCGGGTTGGAACATATTGTATATTTAGTATTTATTTCATTTTTTATTTTTTCTATGTTATTACATTTATTAAGTCGTTATTTAATCCTCACACTCCCACAAAAATAAGCTGTAACCGCAAATAACTTAAAATATTAGCTGAAATACCCGTCTACCCCCGGTAAAAGATCATACGTTGATTATAATAATTTATGATATACTTTTTCGGTTCCTTTTAATTCATTCATTTATCTATTTATTAGTTCATAATTTAAATCATTACCTTTGGAGGTACCCGTGATGTAATGGTTATCGCCGTAGAAAATGAATATGGTGACACGATACTGGTTGCATTACACATAGTACTAATACCCTTGGGAAAGGTTTGAATCTAATTATTCTCCCTCCAGCTATGGGTAAATAGTAGGGCAGACTAGGTTCTTAAGCCTTGGTCAGGCTTACTTTGAGTTTTACTTGTCACAGTTTCCCATATCATATGTTTTTTTTTTATTTAAATACCATATATATATATATATATATATATATATGTGTGTGTGTGTGTGTAAATGTATATATAAATTCATTTATTTATTTATAGGTGTGTGTATATATTTATCAACTACTTGCATGAGTAGAATGCGACACAAGGACAACGTTTTAGCAGAGATTAACAGATTTGTAATCACAGTTTTTTTTTTTAAATATCCTTGATAACTTGCCATATTATGGAAAAAAATTCCATTTTTATCCAATATTTAGCCGTAACATGAGGTAGGATAGTAGAATTCGTACCTTTCCCAAGATATGTAAAAATGCAATCTCGTCCAGGATTTGAACTCGGTTCTCTGTATCAATTTCCAACAACGATGACCACCACATTACTTTCGCAGACAACACAGTTTTAGAAAACGTTAAGATTACAAAGATATTTCTCTGAGTAAAGGCATTTTAAAATTTCGCGCATGTATGTAGAGCTCCGATATTTATATATTACAGAAAGATTTGCATAAAAATTTGTTCCATTGTTTAATAAAGTATTAACCTTCGTAGCGTATTGACCAGAGAGTCAAGACCATTCTTGTCGAAGAACAGTTGTGGTACGATATAAACCTTGCTTGATGGAATAAGGGGGTTTATAACTTTCCTAAGAGGTATTAGACGCGGTTTGATTTGGTTTTATAGCATATCAACTTTTGTAGATTATTTAATATCTAATCCTGTTTATATATATATAATGTATAAGATTTGGAAACACATTTTATTGATAACATTTTTATCGAGCTTGAGTTTATTATTTTTTGCGCACATTTAAACGGTCTCAATAATTGCTATGTAACAGTATCGATTTTGCATCAGTCAATTGTTTGACCATTATTAAATGATCGAACAGTTCCATTTCAAACGATTCAATTTTGCATCCGTCATTTGCTTGCTCTCAGCTTAAATGTCAAACAGTTCTATTTGACCCATAGATAAGACCCAATCACGTGCTGCCACTCTGGGGTAAAGTGGAACTGCGAACGATGGCAATTAAGGGGTACTCCGCATTCATCGAAACCGTGGCATTACTGGAACCTCAACGTCAATTTCTTTAATTCAATGACTAGGACAACTATTGGAGTGGGTAATTTGCCCCTCTGCAGGGATACAATCGGTATATTCTACAGCCCCAGCCGACAAACCTTCGAGAGGTATCAGTCGGAAAGTGAATGTTACAGAGTGTCTGGAGCTCATTTACATTCATTACTATAATGCAATCACACAGGTTAATCACTCCCCAATGAGTCCTGCCACTTTGCATGAAATATATCCTAAATCTGTCGTCAATTCAATCAATCAATCAATATATATATATATATGAGTGGTCTGAAACACAGTCTAACGTAAAGTTGGACGGGTTTCGATCCCAGCTTCGAGTGTCCTGCGTGTCTAGCCACACTGAAGAGTTCTGATAGAACGAAACAGCCTGTCTGTGGATGACTATATATATATATATATATATATATATATATATATAAGATTTATTGTTCGATCGTATTTTAAGGCATATCAACTCTTGGTGTGTATGTAATGCCAATATATATATATATATATATATATATATATATATATATATATATATCTCAAAGCGATAAGATTTATAAGCGAATAGTTCGTAGGTAACATTATTTCTATTCGAACCAGACTTCATTTATTTGCAGGCAGTTAACTAATTCCAATTATTTCTATTTAACATTTTTATTGTTATTTATCAAGTATTCTTAATTAATTAAATGCAAGTCATTTCTTTGCAAAAATTTAAATAATTTTAAATATTACAATTTAACTTTAATAATCCTCTTCAGCCTTATTCATCAATTTGCCTACGACGTAATGGTACCAATATTGCTTATGATAAAAAAAAACTGAAAAAAATTATGGAGCATGAAAGTGACGGTGATACCAATTGTAATCGGTAGGCTCGGTACAGTCACCAAAGACCGTTAAAGGCCCTGGAGGATTTGGAAATAAGAGGACTCATGGTGACCATTCTAACTACAGCATAAAGGAAGATAGGCCAAGATAGTTTATTTGAGTCCTGGTCACTATAGATGACTTGCTGTCACTTAAACTCCAGTGAAAGACCATCAGCTAATGCTGGAGTGAAATTCTATCTGAAGAGACAATGAAGAAGAAGAAGAAGAAGAAGAAGAAGAAGAAGAAGAAGAAGAAGAAGAAGAAGAAGAAGAAGAAGAAGAAGAAGAAGAAGAAGAAGAAATCAGTTTAATATAAGTTATTCTTCGCATGTAATTCGATGGTTTAAAGTACAGAAAATGATTCAATATTTCTATTGGACATGTCAATAGGACCCTCACTGGTACTACCAGTCAGAGCAACAGGTGTTTGGAAATAATCGTAATGAAAGGGATATTTGTTGATTATTTTGGGGATAAATTGTTTTCTAGTTGGGCTTGGGGTTCGAAGTGTGTTCTTTTTTCTTTTCTTTTTTTTTTTGTTCTTTTTTCGAGTACAGAAGAACAAAGCGAATAAACTTTGATTAGCGTAGACGTGGTAAAAGTATTAGTTGGGGAATAGTCAGAGGGACATATATTAGAAACGTATTCGAGGAAGTAAGAGAGATAGAGAGAGAGAGAGGGAGAGGGGGGAGGATAACAATGGTACAGAGACAGAGAAAGAGAAAGGCTATGAGAAGAAAAGGGAGAAACGAATAGGAAAGTGAACGGAAGGTAATTCCGAAATTCAAGGAAATGGTTGCAGGAATAATTGTGCAAGCTAAAAATAGAAGGTATCAGCAGCAATCGGTCTGACGGCTAGTGATTGGCTGGAACAAATTCAAAAGGTAAGTCGTTAAAGTCAACAAGGAATAGAAAAAAAAGGAAAAACTCAGTTCCAGACCGGCCACATTGATGTGAAGACGAGCCGAAACATCAACACCTATATGGGGTGAGCTCACCGAAGGAGGCACCTTACCCTTGTGCAATTAACGAAGGTGTCGTGAAGAAATACCCCAGAAACGACCGTGGCAAGAAACATAATAACAATGTATGTGTCTGACTCACGCGTTGCATGGCGGTTTATTCTCTGTGTCTATCCTAATCAGTTGACATATTTCCTACTCTATTTCCCTCTATTTGGCAACTACTATGAAGCTGGAGTAGCCAGTAAACTTCTGTATCAAGTGAACTAACAGATGGTGTTTTGTGTTTGTCTTTTTTTATCCCCGTGAGGTTACCATAAAGTTTGAATGAAACATAATTGGTAATGATACACCCATAGTACATTTGGGGCTGTGGTGTTACACAGATTGTTAAAATACCTGAAAAGTAGCTTCAGCATCAGATGGTTTAGTGCCATATCCCGGACACATGTTGATGAGATCTTAACCCTATGCAGAGATGCAGTCGGTGTATTCGAAAGCTCCACAGAATTCTTACTTGAAATATATACAAAAAAGTATATATATATATATATATATTAAAAGGAATATGTCCACAAATCAATTTGATTGCGGTATTGTAGATTTATATTTCGTAAAATCATACTCCATAAGCGTTTTGACATTTTATAGTCTTCTTCAGGACAGTAATAATGAATTGGACCACCACTGCCATAAGCTTTTACAGACATTTGTTTCCAGAAGAGGACCACGAAACCCAAAACACACGAAGAGCACAGTATGAGAAATAAAAACTTAGACTACGATATTCAAATTCATATGCAGACCTTCTTAGATAAACAGAAAATTATATATATATATATATATATATATATATATTTAATTTTTTCCCCTTCAAAAGGAAAATAACATTCGGTCACATTAAGATAATGAATTTACTGTCTTATTATGAAGTTTTGTACACATAGTTTTTTTGAACAGAAAAGCTATCGTGCCCTCGTGGTGTAACGGCTAAAGCGATGGACTGCGGAATCGTAGTTAGCGAGTTCGTACTCCAGTCGCGCTATTACGTTTACTTTCGAGCAAATAACCTTGGGAAAGGTATGAACCCCCAGCTATGGGTAAAATAGTACAACTACTGTTCTTCTAGGAGAATGGCTTTGGCATTAAATAAAGTAAAAAGTGTTTATATGCCATTAAACAAAGAAACCAAACCACAGAAAAGTTTTTGCTCAGTGGAATTCTTTTAAATTGAGCTATTTACCAGGATTATTTAAATCTAATATTCTGTTTCTGAATATTTTATTGATCCTGAATGGAATACATCCTTAAGCCGGATTTACTGGATTGAATAACATATATATATATATATATATATATATGTATGTATGTATATGCGTGTGTGTGCGTGTGTGCAACGCAACCATAAGTACACCTCCACCAACTGAATCTTATATAAAATTAATTAGACAAGCGCTCGTTGGTTCGTCTTGATGATGGCATCAAAAGACCTATCTAATCGACCACCCCAGTAATTATTTTTTAGATTCTCTAAATCCCATAATAACCATACAAAAATTGTTTTAAAATAAGCCGTCAAATTAACGCAAGCTATGTGAAATTCTCGTGGAATATTTTCTGAATCGATTCCACCAATTAAACAACAACAGTTTTTCTTCCATTACTTTAAATGTGTACTTGATGATAGCCTTGTTTTGCTATGGAGACTAAATACTGATAGTATATAATAGGAACGATAAAGATTTTTAAACTGCAGTGCTTTGATATGATGATGAGCCATAATATGCTGTAGGCAACTGGAGGTAATTACATCGTTAGCATTGGGTTTTCTCTCACGTATCTATTAACATACTTACCATTACTTTCTTTTGTCAAATGAAAGGAAAATAAATTCTTCAGAATATAAATCAATTTTATCCGCAGGCCAACATCAGCGGCTTAGGAAAATTGCCTGAAAATAATTAATAACTTTTGAAAATAACTGTCAAAATAAATTTGAAGTAATTTTTTTTTTCGCTTTAGGCTGTCATATCTCGATAATATTCGAGAAAATCACAGACTCCCTACAAGAATTAAAACGAGAATAGTAAAATGAAGGAAGAAGGAAAAAAGGATGATGTTATGTAAAGAAGAAGAAGAAGAAGAAGAAGAAGAAGAAGAAGAAGAAGAAGAAGAAGAAGAAGAAGAAGAAGGTCATAGTCAAAATTAGATGTACCAGAAATAGTGCAAGAAAGTCGAAGTCTAAGAATACAGAGGTGGCGATGGATATGAAAGTTGACATCAGAAGAGCAAGAAAGAAAGAAAGAAAGAAAGAAAGAAAGAAAGAAAGAAAAAAAGAAAGAAAGAAACAGACTGATAATTACCTGCTGAAGAAAGAAAGAAAGAAAGAAAGAAAGAAAGAAAGAAAGAAACAGAATGATAACTATCTGTTGAAGAAAGTGCTGTTAGAAAGAAAGAAAGAAAGAAAGAAAGAAAGAAAGAAAGAAAGAAAGAAAGAAAGGAAAGAAAAATATACAGAACGATAATTACCTGCTGAAGGAAGTGATGTTAGAAAGAAAGAAAGAAAAAAGAAAGAAAGAAAGAAAGAAAGAAAGAAAGAAAGAAAATGATGATGACCCCCTGAAGAAATGAATAAAGAAAGAAAGAAAGAAAGAAAGAAAGATACAGATTGATACTTACCTGCTGAAGAAAATGAAACAATTCTGTGAGAGATAAGAATTTGACTCTACCACAAAAGGCTACATGCGCAATCAAGAATCCATCAGCGAATGAGACGCATGTAATTCTCAGGAATTCACAGATGCAAACGGATCACTTTATCCTGACCAGGACACAACGCCTAGAAGTGAGTTACAAGAAAAATAGAACATACTGTTTAGAGGATTTTGCTGTTCCGGTTAACCACAAAATGAAAATGAAAAAAATCGAAAAGAGGAACAAATATTTTGACCTTGTCATAGAACCAAAAAAAGTGTGGTATATGCAGGTGACGTTGATACCATTATAAATTAGTGTGCTTGGAACGGTCCCCAAAGCTCTAGAAAAACGGAATGAATGGGAAATCCATGGTAAAATTGAGACCGTCCAATGTAAAGTGTAGTAGAGTCTTCAAGATTTGAAGAGACTTGCTGTCACATAGCTTGAACGATTATCATAAAGACCTGGTGAAAAAGACTTGCAGATATTGAAATAATTAAACTTCAAAACTGAAAAATTTCTAAGTTTAATATGACATTTATAATATAATAAGCATTATATTTTAAAATACTGACAATCTTTTTCTTTAAATAGACCAAAGATCTTTATCAATAATAATTCAATGTATGAAAGAAATTCATCAATAAATGTTGAAATATTTTTTCTCGTTTTTATACTTATTATCCTAATAGGTGGTGGATGGTTATGTTTTAGAACGTATTTATCCTTGGAAGTTATTTGATGCCATATCCTGATAATACACACACACACACACACACACACACACATATATATATATATATATATATATATATATACACAGGGTGGAACGATAAAATTGTCGCCCTAGTGTACCATATTCACAATTAACGCAATGTGCGAAATTGACATATAATGTTCATAACGATAGAACATATAAAAAACATAGGAATCTCGGAATTCGAAAACACGTAACGACTTCTTGTTCAGGTAGGAAACCTTTTTATTAACTTTGAGTTAAAGGTTTCGGCGTAAGGAGGAGAGACACAATCTTCTATGCTGTCTTATTCATTTGGCCCCCATCACGTGTGGCCCTCATAGGGCGCAAGTTCGCCCCGCGTCTGCAAGCTCCAAAAGTCGATCCTTCTCATTTGGCGTCTAATTCTCAACTCTGACTTTCTTCAGATTCTCACACAAACCTCCGCGCACTTCCGGTGCGTGACGTCACCCGCACCCTGTCACCGCGTTTCGTCTCGGACTATTATGACATCTGAGTGACACCTCCATCCGCCAGCGCGCCCGCGTTAACACCTGCCTCAATGTTGCACCCAACTAACCCATCTGCTGAGCCGAAAAGTTCTCAGCCTAACTAAACTCAAAGGCATGAACCGAAATCCCTCGGCAATTATATAACACTAGAAAAGGCGACATGATTCCATTTCCGTTTAATGAAAACCGGTTTTCTTTTTTTTTGTTGCAGACCATCTACGAGTTGGCCGGTTGTGTACAAATCCCAAGAGCGATACGAGCCTTCTATCATGTCTGAAAGTGACACAATGTTCAACGAGCGAGATCGGAGATGTGCCGCTGTACAACTCATGCACCATACCGATCCAAGTTATGACAACAAGACCATTGCCAGCACCCTCAAAATACAAATCTGGATTGCCACGAATAACAGGGACGTGCCCAGGGTAATGAAAACAAAGTTTCCGGCTACGGTTATAGTCTTTGGTGTGGTTTCAAGTGAGATGCAGGCTTGGCTTCAGAAGGAGTGCTACGACTTTGTACCCTTCTCTCACTGACCCCCTCCTCTCCCCGACCTGAACCAACTGGACTACTTCGTTTGGTCATATGTTGATACGGATCTGGCCCGATACAGATCTGCCTGGATACGGATCCGGAACTGAGAGCATGCCTTTTCCACAAGCTCCGGCGGGAGCTCGGCGAATACTCGGTGGATGTCGGCGATCAGGTTGGCTTTGGTGTAGTGGGAGGTCATGTTGGTGATGTTCTCGGCGTATGATTAAACGAAGTAGTCCAGCGTCTTTAGGTCGGAGGAGGAGGGAGGCCAGTGAGAGAAGAGTACAAAGTCGTAGCACACCTTCAGAAGCCAATCCTGGGTCTCTTTGGACTTGTGGGCCGGCGTAGAATCCTGCTGTCACACCCTGGGTCTGCCACCGGCCACATGATTACACCAGGTGATCACCACACTCTTCAGCACATCCAGGTACACTTTGGTGTTGACTTTCACGCCGACTTCGAAGATGTGAGGTGTCATGATATGGCCCTCACTTTAAACCACACCAAAGACTATAACCGTAGCCGGAAACTTTGTTTTCATTACCCTGGGCACGTTCCTGTTATTCGTGGCAATCCAGATTTGCATTTTGAGGGTTCTGGCAATGGTCCTGTTGTGATAACTTGGATCGGTAGAGAGCATGAATTTTACAGCGGCGCTTCTCCGATCTCGCTCGTTGAACATTGTGTCACTTTCAGACATGATAGAAGGCTCGTATAGCTCTTGGGATTTGTACACAACTGGCCAACTTGTAGATGGTCTTCAACATAAAAAAAAAGAAAACCGGTTTTCATTAAACGGAAATGGAATCATGTCGTCTTTTCTAGGGCGACAATTCTATCGTTCCACCCTGTAGTTAAAGATTTATCTCAATAAAGCTGTAGTTCGAATGGTCTCGATTTCTTCTCCGGTTTCCAATTAAACATTTCCAGTTTTCGGGGATTGTTTCAAGTGCACAACCTACAATCAGTATTATATTCAATACAGAAACTAACTGAATGCAAACCTTGTGTTAATTGTAATAAGATGTATTAACTGTTTTTATTTCATATGATGATAAAATCAGGTGTTCTTGTATGATATTCCTGTTTTAATACTTAAAACCAATAAATTAGAAGAAAATAGTTTGTTAAAATACTTATCAGTATTGAATACATATATATATATATATATATATATACACAAGAAATCGAACTGAAGATTTTCTAAAAGCAAAATACATTTCTTACGGAATACACTCTCTGCTTTTCTTGAATTCTAATGAAAATGTATATATATATATATATATATATATATATATATATATATATAGATATATATATATGTGTGTGTGTGTGTGTGTGTGTGTGATCCCAGATTTTTTTTAGTTCTCTGGCGAGGACCAAATATTTGCGTATCATTTGAATCTCTTCATTTTCACTTTGTGGCCACCTGGAATGGTTCAATCCACTAGACGTCAACTTCTTTTTATTTTTTTGTCTTCTGGCCAGGTTTAGTTGATCAGTATTTAGTTTGTATAAAAAATCCAATCCAATTTTTATATGAGTAATTCTAATTTGGGCATATAATACTTGGTAGTATCCTCAAATTCAGACTTTATCCAATTCCAAGTGGACAACCTTTCTGACCTAGTCTTGTACTCTTTCTCCGCTCGTTTGTTGCAATCACTTCTTGAGTTCTTGTTTCGATATGTCTCTGCTAAACTCAACGCTGGCAAATCCTAATTCTCTTTCTTTTTGTGTTATATACAGTGTGTTTCTGTCCTCTCACAGGAGTAAATCTTTGTGTACAATCGTTTTCTTCAGACTTCCTCCGTTGTCCATTTTAAGAATGGTCTCAAGTTTCTGACAAGAGCCACTGCCTAAGTGTTTATCCTTTTGATGAGATTTTTGCCGCAGAGCTTGAATTTGAAAAGAATTCTTGTTCATATAAGGTACATTTCTAAAATATTTCTCCTTCATTTCCGCATGTTTGGTAGTTACCGCTTCGTATTTTCCCAAGAACTTGTAGTTTCTCTTCTTTCCAAGCATCCAAAATACATTCTCGATTTGGCAGTTATATTCTTGCTACTGATTGTCTGTTCGCACTCTTCATTACCCTAGTGTCACATTTTTAAATGCTTAATTCCATTTATATATAAAGTAAGTAAAGTTGGCGACCGTAGTCGGGGGTGACCCAAAGGCTCCCTTTTCAATAGCTATTACATTGAGGTGTAGGGGAGGTTGCTACTCTTTTCCAGGGATTGCTCCATTTTACCCTTCATACATACCTTATATTGTTGGTGTAATGGTTATCGTCGTAGGAAATGGCCCCGGCGACACGAGTTCAAATCCTGGACGAGACTGATTGCATTTTACATAGCACTAATACCCTTGGGAAAGGAATGAATCCAACTATTCTCCATCCAGCTATAGGTAAATAGTAGGGCAGACTAGGTTCTTCAACCTTGGTGAGGCAACTAGTCTAGGAGAAGGAAAACTCAAAATTCAAACCTGTTAAACCCCGCTTAAAAATTGACCTTGTGTCATATCCTGCTCGAGCGGAGGGTTTGGTAAATATGGTTAAGCAAGGAGGTATCAAGTACCCTTTTTAAAGTCTTTGGTATGACGAGACTATGGGATTGAACCCCGGTCTTCCGGACCAATGACGAAGGCTCTTCTCACTAGGCTAATGAGGGTGTCCAGTTTATTTGTTCATCTTTTGCCAACACCTTTATCTAATCTATATATATATATATATATATTTAAGGTGATAAAGATTTTCATGTGATCATATATTTTTTTTTCTCCCTGTATATTTCCCTAGTACCTAAAGAATAGCACTGATGAGAATTAGTCTCCCTGGAAAATATCTGTTTAGATTTTTACCTTTGCTAAGGTTAGTACCTCCATTGTCAGTATCACCTTCTTGTTTTCCATGATATTCACAGTGAAGATTTTGTCAGTTATTTTGTACATTTTCAAGCAACGTACTGTCCATGCTTGCAGAACCAAATAATAGACATTGGGGTAGTAAATCCATGCCATGGCAACTAAATACCACCTCATTATGGCTTCTTGGATGATGTGCTGGTCTCTCTCTCTCTCTCTCTCTATATATATATATATATATATATATATATATATATATATATATATCACCATCATGTCGCGCCGCCAGCACGGATATCCTTGACCCTCTCTCGCCACTTCTCCCTATCATTCATCGCCTCCGGCAGGTCTTCAGGTTTACATCCTGTGTCCCCACATAGTTGCTGTATGTAAGTTCGAGCTGGTCGTCCTGCTTTTCCACGGCCATATGTGGGGGTCCATTGGAGTACATCACTTATGAGCTCGTCCTTGCTTCTCCAGCAGTGTCCCGCGTGTCTGGTTCGTCTAACTTGTATAGTTTTCGTGATGGGGGGGGGGCAAGTGTCCGTATAGTTGGTGTCTCGTGGGGTGTTGTCGCCAGGACTTGTTCAATACTGCTCTCAACATTCTTGTGTAATTTCCGTCTAGTTTCTGCTCCAACCGTTTAGTTAATATATATAATAGGTCATTTTTCTTCTTCTTCCCCTACAGTATCACTTTTGCTCTTCGAGAAATAATCTTGATATACAATCAAGTGATATAATTCTTCTCTTCTCTGTGTAGTCAGAATTGGTAAATATGTTATCAATCTATAGATGCAAGGGATGGTCCTTTTTTGTAGGGTCAGCTAATTCTGGATAAAAGTAGATTTATCTTTCGTCATCTATTCGGGTACGCTTGATTTTTGTAGATATTTACTCAGATGCATGGCCAGTCTATCATGGATGAGCAGGATTTTTAAAACAAGAATTTACGTATGCTATCATGGTTCGTCTTTTTTCCAATAGAGATTTTTCTTCATTGTTGTTCGAAAAGTCTTATAATGAATATTCACTTAGGAGCCTTATTCGAGATCTATTTTTTCATGCTATTTATCCATTCAGAATCTCAGTTATGTTCTTTTCTTCTCCATATTTTACTAAAAATGCTTTGTTTCTTTTACCTCCAGTTGCTGATTTGCCTTTGTGTATACACGACCAAAGGGAATTTTCTTTTCTTATATTTTGTAACTCTTGTTTTGTTTGTATAGTTTGACTTTGTCACGGTATGTTTTAAGTCTTTATTCTTTAGCCAATAGCTTCTGATTAATTTATTTCAGTTGTTTTGTGGAATTTTCAGCGATTGTCTATTGGGGATCTTTTCTTTACGTTGGGTTAGCGATTGAAATGACATTGGCGTAGGATATTGATTCGTTTTCTTTTCATTAAGCATGCGATGTTTTTTAATCCCAAATATCATTCCTATATCTTGTCTACAGATTTAATTTATTTGAATATGGGTCTCTATTTCTTTTTAAATTCTTGGCAGATATCGTGTTACTTTCTATTAAGATGAAGTGGTTGATCTTTTCCTTCAACATTGTATATGTCTAGCTTCATTTGCATTTTTTAAGTATATGATTTACTGGAATTTAAAATAGTAGTGATAGTAAAGAATTTTAATAGTGTCCGTAATTAAATTGTGTTGATAGCACACATAATTTAAAACACATTTGTTTTGCCTTATAACAAGATATTTCATTTATTTAAATTCGGTCTGGAAAGGGTTAAACCCTCATTATTATAGCAAAACTATTTCAAACACGAAAATAAACATGGCTGATCGTTTACTAGAACATCACGCTAACATTTTTCTTTCTGAACGAAAAGAAAAGTTATGCCCCACCCTTCAAAAAAAAAAAAATGAAAATCATGAAAAAAATGGAGCAAGAATTTGCTGTTAATAGAATCAGACATTTGGAACTACAGACGTAGCTCGAAATAGGCATGTGCAGTAATTTGCAAGAAATATTATTTCCAATATTTGGGGTTACACTATTTTTGTAGTATTTAAAAAAAGATCATTTTTTGAGCAATTTTAGGATATCTAATAAATATATTAAAAAAACCCAGCAATATCAACTAATTCTAACGCTAACCATTAGCGAGTCTAACACATGATAACCAAAATTCCAGTAACAAGCTACTTAGTCGAATTTGATGCATCAAAACCGATTTCTTAGAGACTCTTTCCGAAAATAAATATTCAATTTTTATAGATAGTTATATAATATACATACTCATTGATATACATACATATACATTTACGTGCATATATATATATATATATATATATATATATATATATATGTGTGTGTGTGTGTGTAAATAAAGACATATATATATATATATATATATATATATATATATATATATTCACACACACACACACATACACATATATATATATATACATATATATATGGACACTTATAACAAAGGCATTGGTTATACATAAACAAGAATATGCACACAGAGGCTCTACATTTAATTTGACAATAAATACGTATGCATACATGTATACACACTCATAAAGATGAATTTCTTTTATAATCCATAAATTAATAGACATGAAGGTACCTGTGGTGGAATGGTAATGGTTGTAAGAAATGGACATTGCAACATGAGTTCAAATCCTACAGGAAACTGATTGCATTTCACAGTGGAAAGGTAAGAATCCAGTTATTTTCGCTCGAGCTAAAGAGAAAAAGTGAGGCTGGCTGGCTTCATTTGTTTGGTTAGGCAACCACTCAAGACGAAGAAGATATTGAATTCAAACCTGATAAACTCTGTTAAAAACTGACCTTTAGTCACATCTTATCCATGCGTAGCGGTTGGTAAATATATACATATAAATAGACATAAATACACAAACACATTCAACCATTATAGTACACACACACACGCACATGCACACACACAGAGACATACACACAATATATATATATATATATATATATATATATATATATATATATATATATATACGGAACAGTGACTTTTTTATATATATACACCTAGATGATTTATACAAAAAAACATTAATTACTGTATACATACACATATAAATATGCAATTACATAGAGATACATGCAAATATACTTTTATAGACACCCATAAAGATGAATCCCTTTTAATATACATACACATATATACTTATTCATATATAGGGTATCTCAATATACATGGGATCCATTTGGCTGCCAATAAGTCCACTCATAATAATTTTGTGTTTTTTTTTTTTTTCAGATTTGAAAATAGTATACGATAATAACTATTAATCCTCGATACCATAAACCTTGGACAATAGAGGAAAAAATATTTTGCGTCACTCCTTATTAGGAGAAAAAAGCATTCAAAAGTATCTTCAAATAGATATAACCCATTTATATGATTATGATTTATTACTGATACAAGAAACAAAAAATGCATGTCCTGGACATTGATAGAACAATTAAAACAAAAACATTGATTTGATGCCTCTTGCTCAAAGGTTGCATTTTTACAGGATGTGTTTCAACTGATCGCCATTGAACTTGAGGTCGAAATAGATTTTTATTATATTAATGGGTTGCATCCATTTTGTGACACCCTTTACATACAGAGATAACTATGAAATAATACACAGCATTTATAATGGCTGTGTATTGAAGCGTACTATTTCTTGGCAATTGTACACTTTGAGATTTTTCACAACACTTCTAACTTGTTTTTTTCACTAGAATCTGAGTGAAAACAGTCTTAATAGGTTCCAGGAATCTTCGAATTTGCCAAACCGATTTCCATAATGCTGTGGACTGTATGGTCTCAATTCTTTCTTAGATCAGAGAGATAACGTGAATAGATTTGTTGTCCCTCAGAATTCAGTGAAAATCACCAGTCATATTTGGTGTGAAAAATTTTCAACAACTTCACTTAGAACGGTCTCCAAAGGTTTGGAAAAATACTGAGAGAATTGAAAATCAAAGAAAGAATACTGCCCATTCAGATCACTATATTGTTAAGATTAACTAAAATACTCAACATAGTCGAAGAGTCTGTAGAGGCCTTGCTGGTGATTGAACTCCATTAAAAGACTACCAGCAAGCAATGATGTGAGAAACTCACAAAGGAGGAAGGGATTATAACATTTGATTATACGCAACGGAATAGCAAGTGTAGATTAAGTTGTCAGGCATGAAACGATTAATCCGATAAGTGAATGCTGTAAATTGTCACAAATGAATAGAAGACGATGCATGACTAAATCGGAAAAGTTATCCACTGGGAATTGTGCAAGACATTAATAAATGGCCATGCTAAAAATGTTAGATAAATAATCCAGAATTGGAAATGAATAAAATTCATTAGGGTTTTGAGATAAAAAAAACCCCGGATCTCTTAATCCTTGTCCGATGTTCAAAACTATATTTGATCAACAAGAAAAGAATCTCGTCATTTGGTGAATTTTGCTTTTCCGGCAAACTAAGAGTGAAAAGAAGCGAGTGGGTGTCCTCGTGGTGTAATGGTTAAAGCGACGGACTGCGGAATCGTAGTAAGCGAGTTCGTACTCCAGTCGCGCTATTACGTTCACTTTCGGGCAAATACCCTTGGGAAAGGTATGAACCCCCTTATCCTTCCAGCTATGGGTTAAATAGTACCACTACTGTTCTTCTAGGAAAATGGCTTTGGCATTGAATAACTTACAAAGGTTGATATGCTATTAAACAAAGAAACCAAACAAACAAAAAAAAGCGAAAATATAAGCAAACAGTTGGAACTTGTAAGAGATTTATAGCTGCTGAGTAAAATATGATCGTCGTTTTTGCCCATTGCAGTTGGTATGATTGGAATTGTCCAAAAGGTTTAGAAAAAAATATATCGAAATTGGAAATCAGCAGAAGAATCGAGATAATATAGACTGGAGTACCAAGCTAAAATTCTTAGAAGAGACCTGGATAACAGAGAATACTTTCTGGCAGAGTGATTCCAGTGAAGGACACTGGTGTTAAAAAAGTGCTCGGTATAAAGTAATAATTATAATAACCATAATAATAATATTGGGACTTGAATGCAAAAAAGACTAATAGTGGCCAGAGACAACACAGACCGCATAATAATCAACAGAAAAATACAAGAAAAAATAAATGGGAAGAAAAACAAGTCTATGGATGTTTCAAGCTACAAACAACGAAACTCTCACCCAAAAATACTTGGACATGCTGAAGGAAAGGAAACTTTAAGAGAGAAACTGAATCTATGGTAAAAACCACCCAAAATGGCGTCATAAACACCAACTATGTTAAAGCGAAAATAGATAAAACAAAATAGATTTAGTAAGTGAAGGTAATATGGCGAAAGAGATGAAATGATTAACCATATAAGTGAACACAGCAAACCAAGCCCAAAAGAGTACAAGACTAGACATGACTGGGTGGAGAAGGAGATCCAGTAGAAATTGCGCAAGGAATTTAAATTCGATCATCATGCTAGATAGCAAATGAACAAGAGAGAATCTGAAAGTTACCGCAAGTCTCTTCAAGTTAATTTCTTAGAATTATAGCTGATCTCAACAATGCTATAGTTTGGATGGTCTCCATTCGCATTTTTCTTTCAAAGCCCTCCAATTCCTGTGCCATTCGTGTCATTACTGTACCGAGTGCGCAAATTACAATCGGTATTACCACCACTTTCGTGTACCACGGCTTTTAATTTCTCTAACAAGGTTCAGTACATATAACTTTTTTATTTACTCATTAAAGTTTTTCACATCAGCGTTAGCTGATGGTCTTTCACTGGAGTTTAAGCGACAACAATTCCCCTCAAGTCTCCAGGATTCTTCTCAGCATTTTGGCCGTTCTCAATAATGTAGTAGTTTGGATGGTCTCCACTCGTTCTCCAGCATCTAAGTCCTCCAGTCCCTTTGGAAATCCTTTAGTTACTGTTCCAAACGCACCAATTACAATTGGTATAATCGTCGCCTTAATGTTTCATAGTTTGATTTTTTTAAATTCCCTTGCAAGGTCGATGTACTTATCCTTCTTTTCACTTTCTTTCAGTTTTATTCTTTGGTCAGCCAGGACAGCAGAGTCGACAATTTTGCTAGTTCTCTATTTTTTATTGATTATTGTAAGGTCTTGTCATCTGGCCGCGATTAGGTGATCCGTCAGTATGTCAAAGTCCCATAAAAGTTTGTGTCATTCTCCAGGACAGCTGTTGGGTTGTACATATACCATTTGTTCGCAAGGTCAAATTTAAATTTCTTGTTCAGCTCCCAGTGGATTACCTTGCACCCCCAGTCGTATCTAGTCTTATACTCCTTTTGTGCTAATTTGCTGCATTCGCTAATAATGTGATTGAGGGTTTCGTCTCTGTCACCACATAACTTACATTTGCTATTTTGTTGCGTCTTATGTATTCTCGCTTTGATTTGATTGGTTCTTATGGCGTTGTTTTGTGCTGCTATTAATTGAGATTCTGTTTCTCTTTTAAAGTTTTCTTTTTTTAGCCACGTCCAGGTTTTCTCGTGCAAGACGTCATTTATTAGTTGTTTAAAGCGCTCATGGAGTTGTTTTCTTCCCATTTTTGTTTCTTAGTTATTGGTGACAGTGTTGTCAGTATCTTTCCCATCCAGTCATGTTCAGAGTTATATTCTATCTATGTCAATTTGCTGCATTTGCTTATTATGTGATTGAATGTTTTATCTCTATCCCCACATTAATCTACATTTGCTATTTTTTGCGTTTTACCAATCCTTGCCGAGATATAATTGGTCCGTATGGAGTTATACTGTACTGCTGTCATAAGAGATACAGTTTCTCACTAAAGATTTCTCTTTCTTAGCCATGTCAACGCTTTCTCCTGTGAGATTACATTTGTTTGTCGTTTGAAGCGTCCATAGAATTGTTTTCCTCCCCACTGTTATTTTCAGGTTAGTTCTGTTCTGTTTTTGCTTGTGTTGTCTGTATTATTTTTGATGTCTTTAATCAGTCTTCTTCCGTACTTGTTTATGTAATCTCTGAGGCGTTTTATCGGGGCATCAACTCTATACTGAATGCTGTCGCATACTCTTTCTCCTTCTTTTCTTGACACATACAGTCTGTCAATGTTGTCCCTTGAATGTAAGGCTTTATGAATCGTCATGAGTTTCCTTGTTTTCTTATCCTTTGTAGAAGTTTTTCTCTGGTCCTTTTTAAAAATGGTACCGTGTGTTGTATACTTCTCCTAGCCCAACCAATAACATAATCAAAGGTAATGAACGATTCAATGAACGAACGAAACACACTTCTTCATAAAAATAAATCACTCTCATTTTATTCTCGAAAGGGGCACATGGATTGTTGTAAGTTTGAGAGATAGCTGGCGAGACATATACTTAGACAGGGGACTTCTTCTTACCCCATATTTTCTTACTGGAGCCAGGGGTTCCACAGCTTGCTCCCTCTTGCAAGCCGTATCGTCAGAGACGATACTTACGCCTTTGATAAGCCACCTATCCCTTGCTCGACTCTCGATTCTGACTGGACTGACTGTCTAAATCTGACCGTGTGCTTCTCATATCACGTGGTCTCATTCCGGTTACACACCTGCTCGACCGGCCTACCCCGAGGCACTGCCACCCCCTGTTTACTAATCACAACGTGACATCTTGTCAAAGTACACGGGGTCACCAGGAACAAACCCCAAATCAATGTTAACAGTCATTATATAACACGATTATCTAATGATAGCCCTTGTATGTATGATTTTGCTGAGATTTCTGCTATGTGGTTTGGTTTCGAATAATTTTCTCGTTCTCCTGAGGTATGTTTTTATCTCCACGTGTTTGATGTGGTCCACTTCCAATTATCCCAAATATATATATAAGTTTCCTTTTCTGCAAGCTTTCTGATTTTTTATTGATTTGGTAGCTGTATTTCTTCTGCCATTAGTCGTTTTCCGCTTTTCATTGTTAACATGGCACATTCTTTTTGCCAAATTCCATCCATATATCTTGATTGTATATTTACACTGTCTGTATTAGGGGTTCCAATTTTCGTTTTTTGCAAATAATTTGGTGTCATACGTATATATGAGAAGGTTGGTTTTTTTCCTGCGATTTACGAAGCTTGTATTTTCTAAGTATGTGATTGAATGGCATCATCGTTATTATAAATAGTAATGGTGATAGCACATCTCCTGCTGTCAATTCGTCTCTCATTTAGCATGGTATTTTCAATATACTTCATCACTTCGCTGGATATCTTGTACATTTTGCAGGACCATATCATATGCTCTTTGCAGTCAATCCATGCCATTGCTAGATTTTTTTACTCGTTTTACTTATTGTTATTATTTGCTTGTTTGTTTAATGCTTTCCTGTGAATCTCCGCTTTTTACAATCAGTTCATATCAACCTTCAAAAAATAATATTTATATATACAGCTCAAAATCTCTTAGATCGACCAATATTTTCCAAAAATGCCTTCTTAATTTTTTTCCTTAATTCTTTTTTTTCTGAAACCATCCAATTTAATCTTATTTGTTTTACTGTGTTTGATCTGATTGGGCAATTTGTTTCCAAAATGTATTATTCTATTTGCAAAAAATGCAATTGGTTAGTAAATTTAGTTTTTTGAAATTTGTCTAGACAGTACATTTCCAATTTGAGGAGAACATTGAAAAAATGTCTACCATAATTAGAAATACTATTATTTAGAGAGTTTCAATAAGAACACCTCTCATTCTTAGATCTAGTAAAGTAGTTTATCCACATTTCCTGAATTTGATTTTGTTTTTATATCATTCAATAAATAATTTATGTATATTAAAAAGAAAGCAAAGGTACCAGGACTGATATTTGAAGAACACTGAAGGGCATATTCTGTATTCTAGAATACGTTTTACTGATTTTTCCTTTCAAAGCTCAATCAGGAAAAAAAAACTTTCATTATTTACTATATATTTTTTAAAGAAATGCTGAAGATTTTCATTTTCACTTATAAACGATACAGATATATCATATGATACGCCGCGTTAGGATCTAAATATACAATATTTTTATAAACAAATAAAATATTTATACCTAATATGAATATATTACAAACGGACAATAATACATCAGGGCAGAATAGTCATGTTACATGGCTATGAAGTGGTACATCACTATCCAGAATCGGAGCCTGAACAGCAGATGCAGTTTAGTGTCATGCAAAAGCCACCGATTTCTTGGATGGTTTTATTGACCTGCAGAGGATATAGAAATCGCATTTACTGGGCAAAGAAGAAGAAGCATATTGGGAAGAAGAAAAAGAAGAAAGATTGAAAAATGAAGAAGAAGAAGAAGAAGAAGAAGAAGAAGAAGAAGAAGAAGAAGAAGAAGAAGAAGAAGAAACACATCAAACACAAGAACACACATTCATGCTTGGGCACACGCACAAACATGCACACCCTCATGCACACACTCATACCCATGCATACGCCTACACGCACACCAGATAGAACAACTGAGTTTAAGCGTGAGAATTTCAGATGTCTTCTTGAAAGAGCAGAGAATGGTGTCCTGTTCAAGAGTTCTTTCCGCTCCACAGCAGATGCGAAGGAATCCTGTTGCTCATTTCGGCGCCCTGAGGTCTGTTGACATTTTAGAAAACTTCTCCTTACTCCACCAACCGTCACTTGAGCAGAGACATTCCATAATCAAAATAGAAAAGTCATTGAACCTTTTCACTGTAATCCTAATCAATTACGAATGATAAAATACAAGTGGCCAATCCAGTTTTCATTTTTCATTCGCTGCCTTACTATATTCCTCTCTTCTGTACATCCTAGCTGATTTCATTTGCAAAGTAGATAACTTCTTCTTCTTCTTCTTCTTCTTCTTCTTCTTCTTCTTCTTCTTCTTCTTCTTCTTCTTCTTCTTTATTTCATAATTTTCTTCTTCTTGTTCTCCTTCTTGTTCTTGTTCTTCTTCTTCATTTCATAATTGTTCTTCTTTTTCTTCTTCTTTATTTCATAGTCTTCTTCTTCTTTTCATAATTTCTTGCTGTTGTTGTTGTTCTTCTTCTTCTTCTTCTTCTTCATTCATTCATTCATCACAAACCGTTTCACAAGCCTATAATCTATTGTTATATATTGTCTGTTTCCTTCTAATTAACCCTCATTTGACTCCTCTATATGACACTAAACTGTATCCAAATGGTGTTTTTCCAGATCTGGCGATTAGCAAAATGTGAGGAATCTCTTAATCGCCATTACTTCAAGTTTTACTCTTATCCAGAATTCTAATACCTTTTTATTTTTAATATACTGGTCAAAAATGTTTGAAAAATATTCGTATTGGATAGGAATATATATATATATATATATATATATCGTCTTTTAAAGCTACTTTTTCACGATAGAAATACAGTTTCCAGTGATTTTTTACGTGATTTACATACCCGTACACAAGATTTTTTTTTTAAATAATCAATGTCAAAACATAGCAAAAATTCGTACCTTTTCTACTTTTTTCTATATTTATATAATGTTTTTTTACCAGATTTTCTTACTGGTACACAGGATTTTTAGTTTTCGGAATTCGTGTGAAAGTATAGCTAAAATTCATACATTTTCTACGTTTTGTCGTACGTTTAGCATAGAAAACTTTAGTGTAGAAATCAAAGTAATCACGAATTTTATTTATCATATCGAATGCAAACCCACATTTTCACGATAGAAATACAGTTTCAAGTGATTTTTTACAAGATTTTACGAGATTATTTTTTAATTAGTGTCAAAACATAGCGAAAATACGTACTTTTTCTCTACATTTGTTGCATGTGTCAATATTAAAGTTATCACTAATGTCACTTTAGGTGGGTTACATAAGCTGGCAAATTTCTTTGCTGATATACGACAAACAGAATTAAGAGCAAAATAATTTGTAAAAATTATTATTATATTAGTTTTTTTTATTGATAAATGATTACTTATTTATTTTAGTTTGGTAAAATTGTAAATTAACTGAAATCTTTGTGGAGATAAGTAAATCAAATTGGAAAATTTAAGCGAGTGCAGCTGCGAAGATTTGACAAAGGATACCTATTACCTTGCTCGGGAAACCCAAATGTAAATAAAATACATTAGCGTCGTGTCACAGAGTTTGACTAAGGTCAATTAAAAACAATGAAAGTGAAACGTGTAATGATCATGATGATATGAGACAATGACTGGGCGAGATGCCGTCACATCAATGATATACTTAATTTTAAAATGTATAAAGATTTGAGAATTTTGGAAATTAGTCAGTTGTCAGTTGAGCTTGAGTTGCGAGTTGACTTAGAGTTGAGACAGAGTTCAGATCCCCAGAGTAGTTAAGTTAGTTGGTTTAAGACGTTGGTACGAATCGGTCAAGTCGACAAGGCGTGTGTCTCTTTCGGTCTACAACGCTGGGGTTCGTATATAAACAATTACGATGTCTCTTTCTCCCTCCTTATCTCTCTCTCACACACTCTCTCTCACACACACACTCTCACTCACACAATCTCTTCCCCCCCCCTCTCTCTCTTTCTCTCTCTTTCTCTTGTGCTTCGATGACTGCAAGGAAACTGTATACAGTCTGAATAAGAAACACCTTTCTATCGGGAACAGCTGAGTCGCCTCGTGGCTGAAGACATGTAGCATATATTGATATTCAAGATGGTGCTATTGTTTTGCACTCTTCAAATTAGGTACCGTGACAATGTTTGTATAAAAATAACATGGAAACCAGAAAAACAAAACTTGAAAGCAGGAAGGAAATAGCCTCCTGCGGTTATCAAATAAGTAGGTGATCTCTGTCTGACTGCCCAAAGGCGACTGTCGATAGAAATTAGAAAATAAAGCAAGCACAAAAGAATAGTGCAGGTATGCTAGGAAATATTCCAAATGAAAATGGCGATGGAAAATAGACTAAAAAAACTCAACAAAGTTAAGCAGTAGACGACAAAATAGGAACACTTCCTCAGGTCTATAACTCTCATCTTTCAATAGAGCCGAATCCTCTGTGCCACGCCTCAACGTCCAATTCCTTCATACTTAAAATGGATGTTTTTATCATTTTTTCTTGCCGTTGAACCATCCACTTCCTCTTTGGAGTCTGATGTCTCTCAAAATGTTCTTTCTCTAGCATAGTAGTTCTTGCGTTCATAGTAATACTCTATCAAACTGAGATTGCAAGCTTGCTAACAAACCTGATGGATATGAAAGAACTATATGAATATTAAGATCGAAACAGAATACTTAGATGTGTTCCGAAGGGCACTGCTATGAGCATGAATAGCTAGGATCCACTATCATATTACGCACCGGCCGACAAATTGCAGAAAGACAATATATTACACTCAATAACTGATTAACTCACTAGTCTTACTCAAGCATTCATTCCCTTGTATTCTTCTAGTCATTTGATTTTGCCAATTATAAAGGTTTTATAATTTTTTTAAAAATTGAGTGGAATGAATGGCGTGAATCTTATCGATGTAGGAAATGGTTTCGGTGACACTTGATCATACCCTGGACGAAGATGTTTGTTTCTTCATTTAACGCGAATATTCTTGGAAAAGACTTCAACCTACATCTTAATTTCCAATAAAATAGTAGAGTAGTATGAACACTTTAATGTTGGAGCAAATCTAGAAAGATAATTCTGAATTTAAACCGTACGTATGTCGCTAAAAAACGACACATCCTGCATTCTGTTCCTGTCGGAAAGGGCCCGGTAAAAGCATATAAAGTTAGGAGTGATTAATTTATTTTGAACTTTTCTCAGTCAACCTTTACCCACAAAACGATGATATGGCATCTTCTTGGACGTTTATTGGGACTGGGAGTGTATAGCATCAGGTGTATTTGTTTATCACCGAATTTCTCGTTGATGTGCAAGTGAGTTTCAGTCTCTGACTAATAAAGCATTTTAAAAAGCAATAATAGATTGTTTTTGTCAGTTTATCTTTCCAACCTTTAGAAAATACTTCGACTACAAGTTTTTATGAAGGCATTGTCTTTTTATATCAACATACTGTTTCTATTGATGTTCGCCTTTAAATGTTCTTTTTTTATCATTTGTCCGGTCGTTTTTTTCAAATTATTATTTTGTGTAATAGGAAAAGATTATAACTGGGGTAGCTTGAGAGATAGACAGACTAAGAGATATATTTATACTTAAGTAGAAGATAATTCAGCCGTAGGTAGGAAGACACACCTGATTAGTTGGGTGATTGGTTGGGTTTTATGGCATATCAACTTCTGTAGGTTATTTAATGCCAAATCCATTTTTATTCAAATAATCTGTTCCATTTCAAACAATTTAGCCCAGCACAAGTACAGAGTTTAATAGTCAAAAGCATTTCATTCAGTCATTTAGTTTAGTAAAACAGTTCTAATTCAACCAATACAGTTTAGTATAAGAATATAGATTTCGTTTACATACAGTTTTATTTCAAATAACTCAGTTAAACATAGGTACGCAGTTTAGTTCTATTTGACCCATAGATAGGACACTATTAGGTAGTACCATTCCGGTCCAGACTTGGACCTTAGAGCAATGACAATGAAGGGGTTCTCTGTATTCCTCAAAGCTCCAGCATTAATGGAACCCCGTCATAAGATTTTTAAGGCTCCTATCCGGGACATTTGTTTGCATACAGTCAAATGGTTCCAAGTATTACAATGTTATACCAATATTTAAATTTAGACACACAGTTAAAGAATTTCAAGATTTCCTATTTAACGCTAAAATTCTATTCAACATTCCTTATTTGTTTGAAAACTGTCAAATGGTTCCAAATCGTGCTGTGTATCAATTACTACTCAATTAAAGATCAGTCCTTTATTTATACACATTTGAATGAGCAAAAAGTTCTATTTCTAACAATTTAATTTGAAATAAGTCATTTGTTTTCGAAGAGTTTTAATGTCAAACAGTCGTATTTGACCCTGTGTTACGATCCTATCAAGTGCTACCAGTCCGGGTCAGGGTGGACCCAAAAGCAATGGTAATGAACCGTCAGATTGTTATGTAGCATGTACAGTACAATCGTAGGGTGGGGTCTTACTCTCTGCAGAGATGCAGTCGGTGTATTCTACAGTATACAGGGGTGTATTAGAAGTTTATCACAAATGTACCGAAACACTTTATAAAAAACAAAGTTCACACCACATTCTGCAAAGATTCTACAAATAAATGAAGAAAGGAAGGAAAGAAGGAAGAAAGAAAGGACAAGTTGTATGGGAGAAGACTTTTCTATATCATTTGAGAAGTCAATGATTGACGAAATTGTAATCGGAATATTTCATTTGCATTGCCTCTACCATCCGTGGAAAAGAGTTTGTGATATTCATGGCGGTGAATCCATGGTAAAAAAAAATCAAAAGAAGAAAGGAAGGAAGGAGGGAAAGAAATGAATAGAGAAAATAATTAAGGAAAGGCAAAGAAAGAAGGAAATAACGAAATAAAAAATAAAGAACGAAGGAATAAAAAGGAGAAAGAAGGATGAAAGACAGAGGAAGAAATGAAGCCTCACCATCAGATGCAGTTCTTTGACATAAAGAGGGCACCACTTCTTGGGATGGTCTCACTGATCAGTAGGGGATACAGTTTGCATATTTCAGGCGGCAAGAAGAAGAAGAAGAAGAAGAAGAAGAAGAAGAAGAAGAAGAAGAAGAAGAAGAAGAAGAAGAAGAAGAAGAAGAATAAAGAAAAAACAATAGAAGAACAACAATAAAGTAAGAAGAAGAAGAAGAAGAAGAAGAAGAAGAAGAAGAAGAAGAAGAAGAAGAAGAAGAAGAAGAAAGAAAGAAAGAAAAAAATGTTTTGAAGCACATAACTGTAGGATAAAAAACGCATGCAACGCTTACTGCCATGATTCATTCGATATCTCACACTTGCACTCCTGTACACACACACACACACACACACACACACAAACACGTGCGCGCACACACACATACCTACCTCAAAGATCTAAAAGAAAAAGCCAAAAATGAAATAACATGAAAAGAAATTTAAAAAAAAAATAGATAAAATAAACAAATGCACTGTGCACCACTGACTTGGATGTTATGAAAAGTGAAGAAAATCAACACTTTCAGTCACGCACGCTGACGAAATCGATAAGACGCTGAACCCTGTCACGAAGCAGAGATCGAATTTCTGGTGAAGAGAGAGAGAAAGAGAGAGAGAGAGAAAGAGAGAGAGAGAAAGTGTGTGAGAGAGAGAGAGAGAGAGAGAAAGAATTGATTCTGCTTCTGCCGGTGCATGCTCGCCTTTGAAGTCAGAGATCGATTTAGCTCATCGATACCTGAGAGGCAGTGGTGATCGGTGTGAATTCAAGCAAACAAGACGCCAAGAGATGTGGTGGGAGGAGTGTGTTTCGAAGAAATGGAGAAAAGAAAGTTGCAATTCAATTATTGTTTACGTCATTTAGCGGCTTACTCATTCACACATTTGATTATTCGATTTATGTTATTCGTTTTCTTTCTTTAGTTCGATAAGCGTTATATTTTTTCCTGCATTTCTTTCCTTATTATTACTACCTTACTCATTCACTACTGGCTTTTACGAAGCTTAGATTAGTATAGTACAAGTCAAGTATTTTTATTATTGTTCTAGGTTTTTGCACTATAGTCTTCATCTTTATTGTTATATTCAAAACGTCTCGGACAATGAGTTGCTCAGTCGGCTTTGGGGTGTAGAATATACCGACTGCACCACTACTGAGGGGTAAGACTCCCTCCCAATGAATGTCCTAGATATGACAATAAACAATCTGATGGTAAAGTTCCAGTGATGCTGGAGCTTCGGGGAATGCGGAGCACCCTGTCATTGCCCTTATTTCCAGGTCAACTCTGGTCTGGAGTGGTAGCACCCGATAGGGCCCTATCTATGGGCCAAATAGAACTGAAGTGCGAACTTATGCTAAACTGAATTGTTCGAAATAGAACTGTTTTTTGCATTGAAACTATACTACACAAACTGAATCGTTCAAAATAGAACTGTTTTGACATTTAACTGAGTGTAACGAAAACCAAAATAATACTAAACTTATACTAAACTTATACTAAACTAAATTGTTTGAATTAGAACTGTTTGACGAAACTGAATAGCTCGAAGTAAAAATGTTTTTGATAATGAAACTGTGTACTTATGCTAAGCTGAATTGAATTAAAACAAGTGTTAGAAAAACCTGGGAGGAACGAAGTCACATGAGAAACATACATGAAGACACGCTTGAAGAAGTGTTAGTGCACTGGACTGCGACCACGAATTAAGCGATTTCGACCTCCAGTCATGCAATAACGTTCAGTTACCCTCTAACATCCTCGGAGATTATATTAACCATTTTATCCCCTTAGGTATGGGGTAAGTAGTATCACTTATGTTATTTTACTAGGATGATTTTAGCATTAAATAAGCTGCGAAGTTTGATATGACATTAAACAAAGAAATAAAGAAAACAAAGTAATTTTGTATAAACCACTCTCAGTAAATAACAGAGCAGCCGAGGATCTTTAGTCATGGTTGGGCAATTCGACTTGGCGAAGGAACATTCTAAATTTAAGCAGAAGAAGACAAAATAGGAAAACTTCCTCGGGTCTTTAACTCTGATCTTTTTACGGTGCCGAATCCTCTGTGTCTCGCCTCAACGACCAATTCCTTCATACTGTGCTTAAAATGGACTTTTTTCATTTTTTTCTTCTTCCTGCTGAGCCATCCACTTCCTTTTAGAACTTTAATGTCACTTGAAATGCTCTCGCTCTTTCTCTAGCATAGTAGTTCCTGCGTTCATAATAAGACTTTATCAAACTGAGATTGCAAGATTGCTAATGAACTAGATGAATATGTTAGAACTATACAAATATACGGCAATTTGACTTGGCGAAGGAACATTCTAAATCCAAACAAGTTGTACTCTGTTCAAAAATTTATATTATATCAAATTCTGTCCGGGGCGTAAGGATTTATGAATTTCATTGGTTTACTATGAGCGGTTTTAGTGAGGTTCGAGCTCTCATCATGAGGTTTGTGAATGTTACGTAAGAGAATGCTGATGAAGATCTTATTGACTTCTTTTGAGGTTCTGTGGAAGCAGTGACTCAACATTGAAAGTACTGGAATTTTTATAAACAGTGTTGCTCTCCTATTCTCTAAGTTCATTTCACTTCTGGTAGACTGGTTAGCCTATTAACAAGGCTCAAGAGTCATGTGTACCCTATTATATATATATATATATATATATATAAAGGTCGACCAGTCAATGGTCGATATGCAATAACACTATAAGCAAACTGGCATGACAGTTATAGAGGGTAATTAATTGAATTGAGGTTTTTATACAGTAAAAACAAATTCAAAAACGAATTCAGATTAACATATTATTACTTTTGGGCTTTTCATGCTTGTACAGGGTGTGGAAGCAAAATATAAAATAATTTTCAAAAAGTTTTTTTTGACAGGTTCGTCTAAATTTTGGAGAAAACTTTTCTAAATTTTCTTGATTATCTCCATTATTTAAGGATTTAAAAAAAAGATATTCAGCCCAATATGAGTGAGAAAGAAAAGAAACGACGAAAATCAATGATTTTCTTAACGCCGAAACCAAGCCAAAGGTTTTTTTCGAACGTACACCAAGCAAAGACATTTTTTTTACAAAAAAATAACTTTTCAAAAGGGGAGTGGAGGGTTTTACAAAAAGACAGAAGGCTTTTTAACTATTCTCGCTACGGCGATTAAGAAGGACCCCCGACAACATTAAAAAGAAAGCACATTAATGAATTAAGTGTTTACGAGAACACTGAGATGAACGAATTCAACAAAATTTAAGACAAGACCTTAACCCTCTTGATTACACTATATGGAGTGTTTTCGAAAAAAAAAACAAATGCAAATTCCCATCAAAACATTGGTTTGCTTAAGACTGCTATAGAGAAGGAATGGAATAAAATACCTAAAGAATTTACTTTCAAGGTATACAAATTGTTTCAAAGGCGTCTTGATACATTTAATTGAAAAAAATGGTGGCCATATTGAGTAAATTTACTGTTTCGTGTCTATCTTTTTATTTTATTATTTATTTATTTTTTGTATTAAAATTAATCTTGTTTTATATTTCACTCGTTTATAATTATACTAGAATATTCCTAATTTTGCTTCTAAACATAGTATGATCATCAGCAACTGTACGCCTTTATACCCACACACATCCAGCGTCTTGACCTCTATGCTAGAGGACGCTCCCCAACACACAAACGTATATATATATATATATATATATATATGAGAGAGAGAGAGAGAGAGAGAGAGAGAGAGAGAGGCAAGGGGATGAAAATTCATTAGTTTGTATTACTTTCATTATTTTTCCTTTTTAAATCAATCGTTTTCTGTTTAATGTTTCCCTCTCCTTATCTCTCTCTATCTCTTTCTTTCTCTTACCCTCTTTTTCTCCCTTTACGTTTCCCTCTTTTATTTCCTCTAATATTTTCCCTAACTTTCTTTATTTTTCTCACGTTTTAATATTTTCTAATTTACTTTTGTTTTTGTTTTTTTCCTTTATTTATAAATTCCTTTCTTTCCTAGTCTGCTACTTGTCACTTAGCAAGTTTATATCAATCTGGCACAAGGTCAGTGATAATCGAATTTACTAACAATGATTTGATATCTTAGGTGGATAATTATTATACCACGACAGTTTGTCGAAAGAACTGCTTCATATCATCATCATCATCATGTCGTGCCGCCAGCACGGATATCCCGGACCCTCTCCCGCTACTCCTCCCAATCGTTCGCCGCTTCTGACAGGTCTTCAGGTCTACATCCCGTATCCTCACATAGCTGCTGTATGTATGTTCGAGCTGGCCGTCCTCCTTTTGTTCGGCCATATGAAGGGTCCATAGGAGTACATCACTTATGAGCTCGTCCCTGCTTCTCCAGCAGTGTCCTGCATGTCTGGTCCGTCTAACGTGGATAATTTCGTGATGGGAGGCAAGCGGCCGTACAGTCGGTGCTTTGTAGGGTGTTACTTCCATGGCTTGTTCAATATCGCTAGCAGCATTTTTGTGTAATTGCCGTGTATCTTTTTCTCCAGCCGTTTAGTTAGCGTCAAAGTAGTGCATCCATATAGCAGTATCGATACGACCGCTACTTGGAAGAAACTGAGTTGCATTTTGTCTATCAGGTCTGACTTTCATATGGTCGGTAGCCTATCGATAGCTGTCCATGCTTTTGTTAATCTCGTGTCGTTATCTTCTTTGGTTTATGAGTCACTGCTTTCTTGTTTCAGGGAGCTTCCGTCTAGTGTGGAAATGTCGCCTGTTTGATTAAAGCACACGTTTTCCATTTTGTGTGCATTGACATAGAGGCCAATGCCTGCGACAGCTTGTTCTAAGCTATACAGTAGTGTTTCGGCTTGGTCGGGTGTATTTGCCAGAAACGGTATATCATCGGCGTAGTCAGCGTCGGTAATTGTTTTTGCGGGGTACCTTCTGCTTCTTTTCTTTGTCAGCTCGAAGCCGTTTTCTTTGATTTTATCAATCGATGTTCTAAAAACGTAGTGTAGACAGATGATAAAAAGGCATGGGCCCAGCGTGTTACCCTGCAGTACTCCCGCTACAATGTCGAAGTAGTCTGTGCCTCCATCCGGTGAACGTACTTTCACTTTGGTGTTTCTATAGAGAATCATTATTGCTGCAACGGTCTCTTTTGGTATGCCATATGGTAGTAGGATTTGTTCTATCTTCCCTCGGTGAATGGAATCAAAGGCATTGGTAAAGTTGACAAATAGTATTGTCGCCTATTGGTTTTTTGCCCGTACGCCTTCAAGGATTCTACGGATAGTCAATATTTGTGAGGTCGTGGATCAATCTCTTTGGAAGCCATTTTGGTTTTTCCAAAGAATGTTGTCAGTTTGGGGTTCTTTGCGGTTTCGTAGTAGGGAATTGTAAATTTTGGCTGTGATGGATGTAAGTGTCATTCCTCGGTAGTTCTTGGCTAATCCGAGGTCGCCGTTTTTAGGGAGGGGAAGATTCATCCCTTCATCCATCTGTCAATCGGATTTTGATTATAGACTGCGTTACAGTGTTGGAGCAGTAAGTCGTCGAATTTTCTGGTCTTCCATATTTCTGGGGGAATCTCGTCAAGCCCTGCGGCTTTCCTATTTTTAATTTTTCTAAGAACTGGGCCGAGTTCTTCTTGAGTGAACGGCCCTAGTTTAATGTCCAATTGCTTACTAATAATTCTGGTGATTGGTTCTTGTGTAACTTTCGGTGGGTTTCCTAGTAGTTGATATTGAAACAAATGTTGATATTTTGTTTCATTGAAACATATTCCTAAACATTTTTTTCATTTAATCATATCTCTACTTTATATATACTTTCATTTAATGGTTTATGTACTTTATATATTCTTTCATTTAATGGTATCTGTACTTTATATATTATTTCATTTAATGATATCTGTACTCTGTATATCCTTTCATTTAATCATATCTCTTTATATTCATTCAGTTAATTGTATCTATATTTTATATATTCTTTAATTCAATCATATCTCTACTTTATATATTCTTTCATTTAATCGTATCTGTACTTTATATATTCTTTCATTTAATCGTATCTCAATTTTATATATTCTTTCATTTACTTATATCTCTATATATTCTTTCATTTAATCGTATCAGCACTTTATATATTCTTTCATTCAATCATATCTCTACTTTATATATTCTTTCATTTACTCATATCTCTATGTACCATAGCCAAATACGGCCATGTGCGAAATGGACATCGAATGTTGGTAACAAATATACATCGAACATAGGAATATCGAAATTGGAAAAAACATAACGACTTCTTTGTTCAGGTACGAAATCTTTTATTATCTTTGAGTTAAAGGTTTTGACATAAGGAGAGAGACACAATCTTTTTATGCTGTCTTTATCATCTGGCCTCTATCTCATGCGGCGCCCATAGCGCGCAAATCCGTCTCGCCTCTGCAAGCCCGAAAAGTTGAACCTCCTCGTTCGGCGTCTTATTTTCAACTCTCCAACTTTCTTCGAAATCCCCCAAATCCTCCGCGTGCTTCCATCTCGGCTTATTGTGACATCTCTAAGTGACACATCCGCCCCGCACGCGCGTGTGTTAACACCTGCATCAATGTTGCACCTAAGTCCCATGTGCTGGTTCTCAGCCTAACTAAACCCAAACACATGAACCGAAATCCCTCGGCCATTATATTAAATGTATATATTCTTTCATTTAATCGTATCTCCACTTTATATATTCTTTCATTTAATCGTATCTCTAATAGCATTTGCTCAGTCTTTTGAAAGGTTTTTCTCTCCTTACTTACCCTGTTTCTTTTTAAATTTCAGTTTTGATTTCGATTTTTCTAAGTTATGATTTCATCTTTCTTTCATATTCTTTTTATTGTGTTCAGCTTTATTTTTCTGTATTCATCGCTATTTATGCCTTTATTTCTTTGTCTATCAGTTTTTTCTTCTTTCTTTCCTTTATTACTTTTTGATGCTTTCCCCAACCTTACGCTCGCCTTTTTCTGATTTACATCGATATCAGAATTCAGTAAATGTTTATCGACTTCAAACATCTCTGGTATCGGAATTATTTCTGTATAACTTTCAGCTCCTTTGAAAATGCGTAAAATTGCAGCTTCTGCAGTTTTATCCGTGTTAAAGATGCTTTAAAATCAATGAATAAATAGGTTGGTTGGTTCACCCTGTAACCAGACGAAAGAAATGGCTTTTACAGGATATAAATTCCAGCAGCTAGTATTGAGTTGAAGTTGCCAGTAAAACGAACTATGCTTAGCAGAATTGGTATATTCGTTGGAAACGGAATCGGTAACTTGAGTTTCAATCTTTGGCGAGGCTGTTTGGCATTTCACTTAGTGTTAACACATGAAAGGCATGAATCCACGTGTTCTCTCATCCTATAACTTTGGATAAATAGTACAGTTGACTGGATTTACTCTGCATGAAAAGAAATTGACTCGCAATCACGTTTGTTCATGGTGGATGAATTGGATAAATTCTCACAAAGTAAGGGTGAAAAATATCAGGAACCAACCAATAAAGGAATGTCGTTTTCGGAGTCTGGACACTCCAATCACAGACACATATTAACGCATGCATGCACGCACTTGCATACACACACATACACACATACTTTTTTCTATCAACGATAAACTAAAATTGAATTAAATCAAGAACCATAAAAAAACATATCTTCATAAAAAAATATTCCGAATTACATAATCATTTTGTTCATCTTACACACACACACACACACACACACACACACACACACATATATATATATATATATATATATATATATATATATATATATGTGTGTGTGTGTGTGTGTGCGTGTGAGAGTCTGTGTGTGGACTGGGTTAGTTTTTCTTTGCTTTATGAAATACCAACCATTGTGGGTTATTTAATCACATATTTATTTTAATTCATATAAACAGTTCTATTTTAAACAATTCACTTTAGCATCACACAATTTAATTCTATTTAACCTACAGATGAGACCCCATTAGGAGCTACCTCTCTGGAACATAGTGACCTGGGAGTAATGGCAATAAAGGGGCCATCCTCATTCCCCAAAGCTCTAGAATTTCACCATTAGATTGTATAGGTCATATCCAGTACATTGGTTGAGGGAGTCTTACCCCTCTGCAAAGATGCAGTCGCGGTATACTGCAGCCTTAGCCGACTGGGTCAATATATATATATATATATATATATATATATATATATATATATATATATATATGTATGGTATTAAGATTTCTGGAAGTTCTTTATGATATTCCTATCTTGAAATAACCTCCTATTTACCATCCTTAATGCGTTATTATCTACAAGCAGTATCCACAATTTCGGTTCTGATTTTCTAATAAAAATCATATAATAGAAATATTAATGTTTTTTAAGCGTGAGTGAAATGTTTAATTAATGAACGGACAGATATTTTAAACATTTTTAATGTATCCCCGAAAGATGTTTACATTAAAATTATATATATATATATATATATATATATATCGAGTAATACCAAAGACTCAAAAAATGGTACTTGATGCCTCCTTGCTTAACACTCAGCATTATAAGGTACGGATCAAGGGTAAAGTTGAGCAATCCTGGGAAGGAGTAGCGCCCTCCCGTACACCTTGGTATAGTAGCTATCGAAAAGGGAGCCTTCGGGTCACCCTCGACTATGGTCGCCAACTTTACTTTTTTTTTATATATATATATACGTTGGCTCGTAGTGTGCCAGGGTCGGTTCTTAGAATATATACGACTATCTACCTCGGATTTTATTAGCCAGTAGCATGATCGCGTCCTTCACTTGACTACAAATAAACGTGGGACTGTGAAAAGATGTTAATCATAATCGTCATTGACGTGCAACCAAAGGAATATACGCTCGATTATGAACACAATTAAGGGTATAAAGGTAAACGCTATCCAGAAGTAATGAGTATTTGACTTTGATAAACATTACTTATTTTAATAGGTACATTTTACGGTTTCATTCAGAATATTATTCATAAGTATATACGTATCTCTATCTATATTATAAAGCCAACCGTGAATCAATGGTTACGGTATTCGGAATTAAACTAGCTGACCCAAGTTCCATTTCATATTTCGCCAATACCATTGGGACAATTATGAATCCAACTATTCTCGGTTGAGCGTTGAGTAAATAGTATGTAGACAGTGCTCTTCAACTATGATATGCAGACCAATCTAGGAGAAGGAGAGCTTCCAATTCGAACATAAAATTGACCTTGTGTCACATCGTGCTCGCGCGGAGGGTTGAGTATATATATATATAAAATATATATATATAGTCATCCACAGAGAGATCTGTTTCGTTCTATCAGAACTCATCAGTGTGGCTAGATATACTAGTTTCCCGTTGCTGGGATCGAAACCCGGTTGACTCAAACGCCAATCCAAGCCTCTACCCCTCAACCACGAGGAACCAGTAGCAACGAAGTAAATTTTCAATGGTTATGAATCACAATTACTACTGTTTACATACATATATATATATATATATATATATATATATATATATATATATATATATATATATATATATATATATATATATATATATATATATATATATAAAGTTGAGATGGCGACCGTAGTCGAGGGTGGCCAAAAGGCTCCCTTTTCAATAGCTACTACACCGAGGTGTAGGGGAGGGCGTTGTTCCTTTCCCTGAATTGCTCCACTTTACACTTGTTACGTACATTATAATGCGAGTGTTAAACACGGAGGTACCAATTACTATTTTAAAGTACTTGGTATGACGCGACTTGGGATTGAACCTAGGTTTCCCAGGCCTTTTTCATAATCTGTTGCAGCTCATAAACAAATGCGTTGTACTCGATATAAATTGTGAATGGCCAAGTAAGAAAAGCTGGGATGTGAAAAAAAAAATTAAACTAATCTTAGCAAGTATAAGTAAACATCAGCATTATCTTGTATTCGCCAAATGATTATAAAACAGTCTTAATCATGAAATTTCTTCACACCAAAATTAGTTATCCTATGCTGCCCGTAATCAGCGGTCGATTCCTGATATTTTATGCAGACAGATCGATAAAATTTGATTTTTTTTCGTTGTTTTCTCTTGTATCGTTAGATGATAATTTTAACTATTTTCTCTAATTCCTAAATGTGTATCATGTTTTATTTTCGCCTTTTCTCTCTTTTTTTAATATCCTGGTTAATTCTCCCCCAGAGAATATCCTCCAGTGGTTTATCATGTGAGTAAAACTGATTTATTTGCTTTTTTTGCTTGTTTGTTTGCTTATTTTCACTTTTTTTAAAAATAAATCTTTTCGCTTTGTCTATTTCTTTCTCTCTAAAATTTCACATTTCTTTCTTTTTTTCTTTCTTTCTTTCTTTCTCGTCCACTCTCATTTTACCTTTCGTTCTTTGGTTAATTGCATATCAATCTAAATGGGTCTTTCAATCGACTGTTAATAAACTTGTGGTATGTCGGTGACAACACTTTAATCAAAGCCATAATTGAAGTGACAAAGTTCCACCTGAGGAAAATGCTCGCCATTATTGATAAAATTAACGGTATAAAAATTAGCGCAGTCCAGAAATCATGAGAATTTGACGGGGAAAAACATTACTTATTTTAATAGATATTACTTCCTGTTTCTTTCGGAATGTCTCGCCATTATTGTATAACAACAGCAGTGGTACTATTAAGCAGATCGCTGGTTGAGGAGTTAGGGTTTCATTCCCATCTTAAATTCATTATTTTGAAATAGAACGTTTACGCGAATGGACAATAACTCGCTTATTGTATACGTCTTTTTATGTACCATACCCATGATACGGATATGTGAAACGTACATAGAATGTTCATAACATATATACATAGAACAGAGGAGTCCCGAAACACGAAAAACACGTAACGCCTTCTTATTTCAGGTACGAAACCTTTTATTACCTTTGAGTTAAAGGTTTCGACATAAGAATGAGTGATGCCCATCCTTTCAATGACATTTCCATCTGCACCCCCAACACGTGCGACACCCGCCACAAGGCCACTGGTCTGGCTTCAGCGAGCAAGCGAAAGCCAACCGTCTTCTCACGAGGCAGAACTCAACTCCCTGAATTTTTCAATATCCTCCACATCCTCCGTGCGCTTCCGGTGTGTGACGT
>CAUZXS010000916.1:52500-107074 GCA_963585895.1 Sepioteuthis lessoniana
TATCACCAAATAACCATTCATCAAAAAGGGGTTTATTTATCCAGCATTCTGTGTCTCTGCTATCATATTTATCTTGTTTTTTTCTTCCATTTTCATTGGTTAATATTTCATTTTATTGAGTTTAGATTAATTTGTCATTCTTTCTCTCTTTTATTTTGTCTATTGATATATTTTCTTTTTCATTTTTTTTTCATTGGAAATTTTTCATGTTTTTTCTTCTTTTTTTTTTTTTTACTTCATCTACGTTGTGACTTCTTTTTGATTTCTATCATTCTTTTTAGTGCAGTGTCTTTTTAAGTTTTTTTTTTATTCGACTTGTTAGTTTATTCGCTAGTAGACACCAAAAAATGCAGTAAACAGGAATGAAATAAAATCACAAGTGGCAAAAAGACTCAGGAACTTTTGCGAAAAAAAAACATAGCCTCAAAATACCAAAACAGGTTTTTTTTAAAAAAATATTTAATGAAAAAAAATGAAAAATAAAAAAGTTATATATAATGGTTAAAAATCGATTATTGGAAAGAAAAAGAAATCAATTCAAATATCTACTCCAGGCAGGAAAAAAGATATAATACACTTACACACACACGTATACATGCACAATTACACACAAGTAACACACACACACACACACACACACACACACACACACACACACACACACACACACACACACACACACAGTCACGGACTTAGACGAAAACAGGAAGTCATCGGAACAGACATATGGACAAAGGCACGCACACAGCAATATATATATATATATATATATATATATATATATATATATATATATATATAAACACCAAAAAAATACTCCTTAATTCGAGCTGACAAACGTGCATACAAAACACACTTACACACACAATTATATATATATATATATATATATACCTGTATTATTTTTATATGTTATTTTATATATATATATATATATATATATATATATATATATATATATATATATATATATATATATATATATATATGTGTGTGTGTGTGTGTGTGTGTGTGTGTGTGTGTGTGTGTGAACAATCATTAAAAATCTTTTTTGGAAACATGTATTTAGTTTCTTTTACAGTTTTCATTCATGAACATAGACTTATATACAACCATGAATAACTACATATACTTATACATATATATGTGTATTTCTATGCATGTATGGGAGTATGTATGCGTATATATATATATATATATATATATATGTGTGTGTGTGTGTGTGTGTGTGTGTGTGTGTGTGTGTGCACGCGCGTGTGTGTGTGTGTGTGTGTGTGTGTGTGTGTGTGTGTGTGTGTGTGTGTGGGCCTGTTCGTGTTCTTGTACGTGTGCATTTAGATACATATACATTATATCTATCTCTGTGTATTCGGTTCTACATATATATATGTATATATATATATATATATATATATATATATATATATATATATGTGTGTGTGTGTGTGTGTGTGTGTGTGTGTGTGTGTGTGTGTGTGTGTGTATGTGTGTGCTTGTACGTGTGTATTTAGATACATATACATTATATCTGTCTCTGTGTATTCGTATCTACAGACACATATATATATATATATATATATGTGTGTGTGTGTGTGTGTGTGTGTGTGTGTGTGTGTGTGTGTGTGTGTGTGTGTGTGTGTGTGTGTGTGTGTGTGTGTGTGTGTGTGCCACTGTGTACGATAGCTTGAAACTCGTTTCTGATGATTCATGTTTGAGTTGATTTGTCAAATTACATGTGTTTTAGTTTCCACCTGTGATCATTTTTATCACCTTGATAAACATTTCACATATGGGGTATTCTGATTGGTTAGAATCAATCGTATGCCAAGTTTATACTTCTCTTCTAGTTGCTTTTACTTGTCACCAAGGAAATTTCATCTTTGCCAGAGGTAAAAATATAGGAATAATGGGGAAAAAAGGAAATAGTTGCAAAAGGAAGACAATAAAAGAGGAAAAAAAAATATAAAAAAAGGAAGTTTATATGACTAAATAAATAGATCAATGGATAAACAAACAACTGAACAAAAAAACGAACAACAAATGAATAAATAAATGAATTGACAAAAAAATGAATTAGAAAAATGTATATAAGAATAAAAAAACAAACAAAAAAGAAACAAAGAAAAATAGGAATAAAGAAAAAAGGAAAAGAAAGAAAGAAACAAACAAAGAAAGAAAGAAGCAAACAAACAAGCAAAAAGAGATGTAAAAGAAAGAAAGAAAGAAAGAAAGAAAGAAAGAAAGAAAGAAAGAAAGAAATGAAAACAGAAAGAACGTTAGAAAGAATAAAAGAAATAGAAAAAAAAATGATCGAAAAAGGAAAAGAGGAAAAATGAAAGAAAGCAAGAAACAAAAAGCAAACAGACAAAAATAAAAATAAAAGAAAGAAAGAAAGAAAGAAAGAAAGAAAGAGAGAAAGAATAAATGAATAAATAAGAATGGGAATACGTACTAAAATACTTAAACAAATAAAGAAAGAAAGAAAAAATAGGGAAAAATGTTAGAAAGAATGGAATAAATCAACAAACAAACGAATGAAAAAGAAAAAGTTGGAAAACGAAATAAATAAAGAAACAAACAAAAAAAATAAATACACAAAGAAAAAATAGAAGTAAACGATAGAAAGATAAATGAAAGAACGAAAGAAAGAATGAAAGACAGAAAAGAAAGAAAATAAGTTGAAAGAAAGAAAGAAAGAAAGAAAGAAAGAAAGAATGGAAATAAAGAAATTAACAAACAACTATCCAAATAAACAAATGAACGAAATTTTGATAAGAAAAAAGCCGAAGAAAAAAATACGAAGGAAGAAAGTATAATAAAAATTAAAATAAATACTTCATTGCCCAAAAACAGCAGCTGAAACGTTGTGTTACAAATAATAACAATAAAGATGAGGAGAACAGTGCGAAGAATATCCACCAAAATATTGCACATCGAGTCTTGTCTCAAATTTCAGACAGATAAAAACAAGATTGCATAAAAATATGATATGAAATGTACTTAATTTTTGTCAGCTATTTACAAATCTTTCAAGTAACTGACTTCAATGATATAGGCTTTGGCAATAACACCTAATGGTTTATTGAACAATTTCCGACGTGTAAGGATAAAATACGCATATCTTTCGTTCTTAAGCAAATTAGCATTTCAACAAAATATTGCTGAGGTGTATTTATTCATGAATTATTGTATGGCTAGGTTTTCCAGGGGTATAGGTAATGTTAGAAAGATTGTAGTGTATTTTAACCACTCTTAGCGCACCGTACATGTGTCTTTTTAACTTATTAAACTTATTCAACTGTTCTCGGTATGACATTAAACGGTATCAAATTTTTATGTTCCCTCACTGTTGCTCTGGGGTAGGTGGAGTCACTAGAACATGATTATTACTGCCAGTTCCACTCTGATCCAATATAGTAACACCTGCTATGGCCCCATAGATATTTTTGAGATCTTTAAAATAGTTATGAACTACATTAGCTGACTTTGCACAGAAATGTACTTAATGGCGTAAAAAACAAATCAGTTGAGCTTCGGAGGGGTAACCCCCAGAAAACCACCCATCCCCTTGTCTAAACGGGTAAAGGGTTGGCACGATTGGGAGGTGAAAAACGACGGAGTCTAGCTATTTTTGGCACCATTTACTCAAGATACTTTTTCGATTCTAATTAATCCGAAATTGTTCGTTGGTTGCTTGTGTTTTATGGAATATCAACCTTTGTATGTTATCTTTAGTTAAATCCCTTTTATTTATGTATATTAAAATGATTTTTATCATTCTGTGTTTTTGGATTATGGTCTTCATCTTTATAGTTATCTTCACAACGTTTTGGCTGATGTGTCATTCAGCCTTCTTCAGGTGTTTTTTGTTGAACTCGGGAGCCAACAAGGAACTTGGAACCACGTCTTTTATATAATCCACGTGGTTCACTTACTGTGATTCTGTTTACCATAACCGGGTACAAGTGTTAAATATTCCTATTTTGTTAAGCGTCTGGAGTCAGGAATGAAACTGCAACCTCCACATGATGGTCACTTAAAAGCTTAGGGGACCATATCAAATGTTATTTGTAAAGGTATAGTTTTATAAGTAAAATTACTTTAAATCAAGCCTGTAATCATTTGTTGGCGCACAGGTAAATTGATTCAATTATTCCTATCAACGAATAATAGTATTAATTAACAAAGCTTTTTGCTTAGATGTGGCACAAGGTCATTTGAAAGGTGCACCCAATGAGACTAGAACTCATTCGTGTCGGTTTGCTCATTATAATCAAAGAATAATAGTGTTATCTGCACACAGTTAATGGTTCCAAGATTTGCAATTGAATACTAAAAAAAATCAATTTATTAGTTGTAATTTACGCTCAGTTAAATAGTTTCAAGTTTAGAAAATGATTACATATTTCTGTTTGTCCAATAAAATGGGAACATATAAGGTACTACCATTCCGGATCCGTATGGACCTGGGAATAATAGCAATGATGGTCTATTCCATATTCCTCAGAGATCCAGAAGAAGAGCCTCAGAATCAGATGCAGTTTAATGTCATGTACTCGACACTCGTTGGAGGTGAGGTCTAACTCCTCTGCAAAGAGGCATTTGGAGTATGCTACAACCCTAGCCGACTGGGCTCCCAGAGGTGTATAATATTGTATTGCAATGAAAATTGGCTAAAAGTCCATTTTCTCTTAATATTGATATCACAGGAAATTTAAAATGGTTGTGAACCAGGTTAATTATTTGGCCCATAGGTAGCATATTTACCGTAAAATTTAGTTATAGGACATTGGTGAACTGAGTTCAAATCGTGAACAAAGCTGCTTCGCGTTTCCTTACACGTTAATTATGTCAAATGAAGTCAGAAATATACATCTGTAGCTCCACCACACAAGGTTAAATTGTCGGGCAGACTGGAATCCTTAGCCTCGGTTAGCCAACCATTCTTTTGAAAAGGAACATTAGGAATTCTAACCAGTTCTAATCTGTTTCACAAATAACCATGTGCCACATCCTGATTTCGAGATAGAGGTTCGGTAAATGTTTGGTTTTGTTTCTTTGTTTAATGGCATATCAACCTTCATAGGTTATTTAATGCCAAACCCCTCCTTCAAGAAGAACATTTGTGGTACTATTTAACCCATAGCTGGGAGAATAAGGGGGTTGATACCTTTCCTAAAGGTATGAAAGGTATGAAAGTGAACTTAACGCGACTGGTGTTCGAATTCAGTTACTACAATTACCGAAGTCTATCGCGTTAACCAGTACACAACGAGAATAGCAGTGAGGCTCGGTAAAGTGAAGTATAGACATTGACAGTTAATCTGACTTTGCAACAGAATGACCTAACAAGCGTTGAGAGGCCATAAAAACAACCAGCAGTAGCATAGTCACCAAGGTCCACTATGTCGGTTATTGCTAATAATCAGAATGGGAAATACAAACACACAACTCACCTTAAGTGTAAGAACTTCTGTTGTTTAATTGTCTCTGTTTAGTATTTTTGATCGAGGAAATAGTGTAAATGAACGATGGAATTACTTCTTTGTATGGTATTTTTTAAATGTTACCTTAAACTTTAGGCAGATTTTCAAAACTAAATTGACAGACAAACTGGATTTTTTGGCAATTAGAATCATATATCTTTGGAACGGATTGCATAATCAGATAAAGAACAGCAAAAGGTTAAAAAATATATGATTAAATAAGATAATTTTGGAAATAATAGTAAGAAAAATAATATAAGGGTGTATTTTTGGGAACTATTGATGAATTAAGTTACAGAATTTGACCTGTACATAAATACTCTATTAATATTGAATTTGTTTGTTGTATGGAGTTGCTTCTTCGTTCTTGCAAGAACTGAATCTTAGAGTATCTTTGAAAAGGTATCTCTCTCTCTCTCTCTCTCTCATGCGAAACATTGCCTCTTAGTATTCCTACTGTTAAAAGTTAGTAGTTCTCTAGAAACCAATTTTCTTTTATGGGGAATTTAAAATACATTCAACCGTCGATCACACCTCCTCGGCAAGTCCTGCAATAATTTTAGGTGTGTAAACATCTCCTAATAGGAAGATATAGTTCACTATATTTCAAATAGAAATCTCTAATTTTCATTTTGTGAATAGTAAGGAGAAATTTTCCTCATCAGTTATTGAATAGTACATGTTTGTTCCAATGTAAAACGGAAAAATACATCCTTTCTATATCAAATAGAAAGGATTGATATAAGAAATATCCAATATACTAATATTTTGAAAGCATTCATATAAATGAATATTTGATGGAAGGTGATAATGTGGATATTACAGGTTTCGATTTTCACCAATCATTAAAAACGGTATCTTTTTATAGTTTAAAACTAAAATCAAAAGCCTAAGTATTTTTGGGAAGAGAGTAGATGTTGTGAGATAGTTCTTTCTTATAGAACTATCAAAGTAAAAATTGGTAACTATTATTCTGAAACACAGAATATATCTCCAGTGTTCTTCAAGGATCAATACTAGGACCCTTGTCGTTTATATGTTCTTGAATAATTTCATTGATGGTAGAAATTCAGAAATAAAACTGTTTTCTGAAGATATTAGACTAGTTGTTAGACAATTATCACAAGAAAAAACTGATAGCTTTAAACTTATTTTCAAATTGGGAAGTATTTTAAGAATGAAAATCAATGTAAAAATTGTTAAATACTACATATTAGAACAATAAATTTAAATATTAACTTAGCAACAGAGTTAATAAGAAATGAGATTTCGAGGTTTGCTGATAATCATTTTGTCAATTGTATCTTGGATAAATAGAATGGTCTGGTGGATCGTTTGAAAGATTATTTCAAGGGAGGTAAATGTTGTTATAAAGATATGTAAAACCTTCATAAGACCTCATATAGAATGTTCTATTCAGGCTTAGGCACCAGTATATCGACATCGACATTAACGTATGACATGAGGATTAGAGGGCGTACAAAGAAGTGGGAGGAAGTAATAAAAAGTAATCAATTACAAGGAAATATTTGGGAAAATAGGAGAAATAACTTAACTAGAAAACAGAATCAGATCTGATCTTGAATTACCAGGGAGAGAAATCCGCAGAACACTTTCCCGCCACATACGGAAACACTGGATTGCGGTTTCGACCTTATCAGGTCTCAACAGCAGTTTGTACTGTGATCTACTACACTGGAGATCGAACCAGTGACTACAGAATGCAGAGCCAAAACTCAACCACTCAGCCATCAGTTCACATCGGACACAAGTGATGTGATCTGATTTAAACTTTCAGACTAATTAATTTAATTTCTAACTATGGTATTTTTTCAATGTTATCTTAAACTTTAGGCAGATTTTCAAAACTAAATTGACAGACAAACTGGATTTTTTGGCAATTAGAATCATATATCTTTGGAACGGATTGCATAATCAGATAAAGAACAGCAAAAGGTTAAAAAATATATGATTAAATAAGATAATTTTGGAAATAATAGTAAGAAAAATAATTCAAAGGTGTATTTTTGGGAACTATTGATGAATTAAGTTACAGAATTTGACCTGTACATAAATACTCTATTAATATTGAATTTGCGGAAAGTTTTTTAAGGGCTTGTGTGAGAGGATAATAAAAACAGGTAATGTCGACGAAGGCATAAATAACAATTAATAATAATTTAGATATACTTAACTCACACACGCACACCCACCACACAGATGCATCCCAGTATAAGTATATATATATATATATATATATATATATATGTATATATATATATATATATATATATATATATATATATTTGCGAAATGTGTAGTGTGGGGGACACTTGATCTGATTATTATATAATAAAGTATTCTCACCAAAAGCCATTGACTCAATTCAGACATTGATTCAGATCAATATATTTTACATTTTTACGGTGTGCAATTTGGGTGCTCAGTGTGGTAGACATTTCAGTAAAGGGACAGGTAGAAATTGTTACGATATTTTAAACTGTAACCATTTGGTGCGAATAAACTAAGGCAAGTGGAAATGGTTGTTCCACTTAGCTTCTCTTACAATTTCTCTCTAATACGCGCACTTTTAATCATTTTGGGGATCAGAGCAGTTCAAATGTCTTTTTAAAGAGCTGTGAATATTTAATTCCTACAGAGTGAGTTTTTCGCTCTCATCTCATGTTACATTGGAAGGATTAAGGCAGGTAAGTGGTTTATCGCAATCTTTACTAGTTCAGTCACTTTTAAGCCCAATCGGCTTTGGTTGTATAATTCACTGACTGTATCTCGGTAGTAAAAAAAAGCCGTCTTCTCAGAGTGTCCTGATATGACACTAAATCATCTAATGGTAAGGCTCCAGTAATGCTGGAGCTTCGAGGATATCTAATACACTTCATCGATCCCAGGTCCGGGAAGGTAGCACCTGATAGGTTCCTATCCTTGGGTAAAATAGAACCGTTTTACTTTTATACTGAAAACAAACAAATGACATGCTAAATTGAATTGTTTGAAATAGAACTGTTTGGTCATTTACCTGTATGTTCACAAATGACTGTTGTTTAAATGAACCGTCAACTTGGAACCGTATAACTTTAGGCAAACAAATGATTAATAGTGAATAAAATCGTTTGCTTTAGCAATAATCAAAACCACTTCAATGACTGATATTGAATAGAACTGTTTGTATTATATAGCAGTAATTAAAACCAGACCGATAAAATGAAACGCAGTTTCTTCCAGGCTGCGTGTCGATACTGCTGTATGGATGCACTACTTGGACGCTGACTAAACGGTTGGAGAATAAGCTTGACGGCAATCATACAAGAATGTTGCGAGCAATATTGAACATGTCCTGGCAGCAACATCCCACAAGGCGCCAACTGTACGGTCACCTACCACCTATCACGAAAACTATACAAGTTAGACGAACCAGACATGCCGGACACTGCTGGAGAAGCAAGGATGAGATTGTAAGTGATGTACTCCTGGGGACCGCCGCATATGGTCCATCAAAAGCAGAACGACCAGCTCGAACATTCATACAGCAGCTATGTGATGATACGGGATGTAGCTCTGAAGATCTGTCGGAGGCGATGAATGATAGGTACTATTTACCAACCCCTCCGCTCGGGCTGGATATGAAACAAGGTCAATTTTTAAGCGGAGTTTAACAGGTTTGAAGTCAGAGTTTTCCTTCTCCTAGAATAGTTGCCTAACCAAGGCTGAAGAACCTAGTCTGTCCTACTATTTACCCATAGCTCGTCCAGGATTTGAACTTGAGTCGCCGTGTTCATTTCCTACGACGATAACGACTACACCACGGGCACCTCAAAATGAATGATAGGGAGACGTGGAGAGAGAGGGTCAGGGATATCCGTGCTAGCCGCACGACATGATGATGATGAACTGTGTAGAAACATTAGTGATACTGGTGCAAATAAATAAATTTCAAAAGTAAATTACCGGTAAACTGATCTTTTACATATTATTTATATCTATAAAAAATCGATACTGCAATAAGTTGAACATTGCTGAACCACAGATCCATCAATTAAAGAAGACCACTTGAAAGAGCTCCAAGGGTTCGAACTCTAAAAAAATGTCAAGTTTGAGAGCCTGTTGCGCAATCTCTAACAATGTTTTTGGTTGACCAATAAAATAGTTTCGGGCCAAGGCATAAGGGTAACTTATCATATCTGGAAATAAATGGTAAAAGATTGCTTGATGAAACTACCATTGCCATTTGCCCATGTTTATACTCACTGGTGACAGTTTGAAATGGAAGAGGAAATTCTGCTGCAATCTGTATATTGAGTTGTTACTCAAATTGCTTGTATATAAATTCATACGAGTATTTCAAAGAAACGGTTTCAAGAATGATGATTGCCAGTATTGATATCTTTATTTTAGTAAATTTTCAATGCAATGGGAAAAATCATTATTTTTTAATACCAAATTTATAATGTTTTTCAGTTGTATACGTTCTGCTGAAACAATGTCATATATCTATATAAATAAATGTATCAATAGGAGGTGGCATAATATAACGAACCAAGGGTTGATATACCAAGAAACACTATTGAACCACGCTAAATAAAATCTAAGTGTTCAATGTCCTCCCCATTCCATGAACGTTTTTATTGTTTCTCTTTAATTTTGGATATTGATTAACTGCTGTTTTCAGTCCGGGGTGAAAGATCAACCATTTTATAACCCATCTATTCCACTGGATGAGATATTGAACCTGAAAAAAACAACTTATTTAGGTTGCCTGAATTTCATAGACGAAGCTAGATGATTTTCTGATTATTGTCTTCATCTTTATTGATGTATTCACAACATTTCGGCCGGTGTATCCTCCAGCCCTATTCAGGCATTTCTTGTCGAAGTCGGGTGCCTACAAGGAACTTCGAACCCCATCCTTCATTTAATTCAAGGGAGTTATTTGCTCTAATTCCGCTAACCTTAATTACTCCTGTATTATTACTCGCCTGTAGTTAGGGTTGAACTGGCAACCTCCGGATGATTGTCAATAACCGTTACTCTGTGTGTCCAGCTGGACAGTTCAGAGTGAATTTTTGTAACTTATAAACTTAATGTTCTTTATATAACCATGATTACTACATTTATGTGGGATATTTTTTTACCTGAGTTCATAAAACGATCTGATAATTGGTTTCATCTCTATTCTTGTTCTACTCAACAGGTTACTGTAGCCCAACATCTGTACTGATACTTTACGGCATCAAATTCTCAAATCTTCTCTATCAAGCGGCCGCCGCGGATTAGATAAAGGACGTGGTTCCAAGTTCTCTAGAGGCTCCCGAGTTTGACAAGAAACACCCGAAGAAGGCTGGAATACATATCCGCCGAAACATTGTGAATATAACCACAAGGATGAAGACAATAATCCGAAAACCCTGAATGATAAAAAGAAAATGTTCTTAGGCTTAACTCGATATCATTCCTCTGCAATGCTACTCAGCTTAACAAATCTTACGTATATTAGTGATAAACTCCTATTGGTAACTTCCGATTGAAGTTTGATCGATCTTCACTTACTGCTCCACAGTTGTGATCTTGTGCCTTATTTAGCTCATCCAAGTTGATACTCATATATCAATGTAAACACCTTTCCAGTTATTTGCAAATCATTTTCAGTACCCAATCTATTTCTTCACGTTTGTTTTTTATACTCGTACTGACCTAAGCCCTGCTAAGTCCACATGTAAGTCGCCTTGCAGTAGAACTAAGTCAAAAACTAACAGTCGATCGATATTACTGAGAGTTCGACCGTTACTGAGTGGTCTAGACTTGCAGCGGTGTTCTCCTTAAAAGAATCTTAGAAAACATTAATTCAATGAATATCATGATTTTTTTTAGTGGATTGGTTCGACTTTATGTGAAGACACAATCTCTAAAATTGCGATTTAACTCTTTGCCTGACTCTTTGTTTGTCTGTCTTTCCCTTGTATTATTCTAACAAAACAATCCTCACAACCAAAATGTCAGTCTTGAAGATATGTTCAGACCATTCAAGCGTTATGCAACATTTATACACTTATCTATTGGCTGGTTAATGAAGTCGAAAAATAGAATTCAACGTCAGAATATATCTATCGGTCTACAAATTAATCTACTCCCTCTTTCCCAATACACATACACACACAGACATACCAAACCCTCCACACACACACACGCCCACTTACAAACATACACAAACATATATATATATATATATATATATTTAACTGATTCATATACATATTTATAAAAAAGCCTGTATATTTATCTCTGTTCAATATCTATCTATCTATCTATCTATGCCAATTCAGATAAGTATTTCTTTCTTTCTTTCTTTCTTTCTTTCTTTCTTTCTTTTTTCCTGTCCCCCCACTCTCTCTCTCTCTCTTTGTGTATATATATATATATATATATATACTACTTTTTTTATTTTAAACATGTTTGATTAAATTAGACAAACACTTTCTGTCTGCCTATTTTGTCTTTGATCCTTTCAAGTCTTCCAATGAGTCGTTTGACCTATGGATGAAAAGAATTTATAATTGCGGCGTATGTTTTGCCTTGTACTTTCTGCCTCAATTTAAGCAATCTTGAAATGATTAAATAGTGAAATACAACACACACACACACACACATATATATATATATATATATATATACATGAGGACCTTGCAATGCGGTTTGTATTTACACCTACTTTCAGCAATTTCTATATGGCTCATCAAGAAACTCATGTTTTCAACTATATGGTGATAATATCCCTCTTCTCATTAATGACAAAATTAAATAGACAATCTACCACTAGCATTCTAAAATAATTCTGTACTCAATTTTACAGATGAAATCAAAATCAATAATAAGCTAACATTTCTTGATGTCCAATCGACACAAGCAACAATTCTTTCACCAAATTCCGAACAAAACCCAAGTAGTACAAATTCATGTACCCAATTATAAAAGCAAATGCCCCGAACAATATAAAACAGCAATGTTAAAAAATCTAATATATTTCGCCAAACTCATAACCTCCACCAAAACAATCTTCAACTCTGAACTTAAAAACATTAAACAAACTCTCATTAAAAATGACTTCCCAAACCACATTGTTTACTAACAAATAAAGCGCGCATTAAAAGCGTCAACTTTAATTACAATGGAAATAATACCACAAGAAACAACTCTAGACACATTAAATTGTCCTGTCCGCTGGGCTGTAGAATACACGAAAAGTTTCCCTGTTTCCAAGCAATGAGTATCCTTGATACGACACAAAACTGCATCTGATGATAAGGCTCTAATTTTAGATTTTTGTGGAATATAGCAAATTCTTTCATTTCCATTACTCCCAGGTCCACTCAGACCGGAAGTAGAAGTACATTTTAGGGTACTACCTACGCGTGAAATAGAACTGTTTTATCTTTTACCATACACAAAATGACTGAATAACGAGCGAAAAATAATTGATATAGTAAGTAAATTTTGCAACCGTAGTCGAGAGCAACAAGAAGGTTCCCTTTTCAAAGCTACTAAGGTGTAGGTGAGGGCGCTACTCCTTTCCCTGGATTGCTTCACTTTACCCTCGATCATATTTACCAAACCCCTCCGCTCGAGCAGGATATGACACAAGGTCAATTTTTAAGCGGAGTTTAACCGGTTTAAATTCAGAGTTTTCCTTCTCCTAGACTAGTTGCCTCAGTAAGGCTGAAGAACCTAGTCTGCCTTACTATTTACCCATAGCTGGAGGGAGAATAATTGGATTCATACCTTTCCCAAGGTTATTAGTGCTATGTGAAATGGAATTAGTCTCGTCCAGGATTTGAACTCGTGTCGCCGTGTCCATTTCCTACGACGATAACCATTACACCACGGGTACCTCCTTACCCTTGATATGTCCCTTATATTGCTGAGTGTTGAGCAAGGTAGTATCAAGTATCATTTTGAAAGTCTTTGGTATGACACGACCTGGGATAGAACCCAGGTCGTCCGGACCATTGGCGAAAAATTATTAGTCGTAGAAAACAGATTTGAAACCATTAACTGTTTGCAAATAAACTTACGAGTGTTAGCAATAATTGAAAACATTTAACTATGCGCAAATAAACCTATTAGTGGGAGCAATAACAGGTTTGGTTTCTTTGTTTAATGGCATATCAACTCTTTTTAGATTATTTAATGCCAAAGCCATTCTCCTAGAAGAACAGTAGTGATACTTTTTAACCCATAGCTAGGAGGATAAGGGGGTTTATACCTTTCCCAAAGGTATCTGCCCGAAAGTGAACGTAATAGCGCGACTGGAGTATGAACTCGCGTACTACGATTCCGCAGTCCATCGCTTTAACCATTACACCACGCGGACACCCCCAGCAATAACTGAAATCATTTAACTGTGTGTCAGTATACCAATTAGTTTTAGGTAGCAATACTTGAAACAATTTAACTGTGTGCAAATAAACTTAATTGTGTTAGCAATAATTGAAAAGCCGTAACTATATTAGAATAATCCTATTAGGGTTAACAATAAGAGACAACGTTTAATTATGAGTGAAAAATATTAGCGTTTGATAGACTTAGAATAATTTAACAGTGTGGAAGTAAAGTTTTTTTCCTGTTAGCGATATTTGAAAACACTTAACTATGTACAAATATAGTCTTAAAGTTAGCTAGCAACACTAGAAACAATTAAACTTTGTGCAAAAAAACATTTTACTGTTTGCAATAATTCAACTGTGGGCGAATTAACTTATTAGTGTTAGATAGCAACACTTAATATAATTTAGATGTGCGCAAATAAAACTATTATTGTTAGCAATAATCAAAAACATTTACATATGAGTGATTAAACTGTAATTGTAGGATAACAACATTGAAACTACAGGGGGAACGATAAAATTGTCACCCTAGAAAAGACGACATGATTCCATTTCCGTTTAATGAAAACCGGTTGTCTGTTTTTTTTTGTTTTTTTTTTGTTGCAGACTATATACTTGTTGGCCAGTTGTGTACAAGAGCGATAGGAGCCTTCTATCATGTCTGAAAGTGACGCAATGTTCAACGAGCGAGATCGGACATGCGTTGCTGTACAACTCATTCTCTCCGCCGATCTAAGTTATGACAACAGGACCATTGCCAGCATCCTCAAAATGCAAATCTGGATTACCACGAATAACAGGGACGTGCCCAGGGTGATGAAAACAAAGTTTCCGGCTACGGTTATAGTCATTGGTATGGTTTCAAGTTTGGGCCACATCATGCCACCTCACATCTTCGAAGTCGGCTCTAAAGACAACACTAAAGTGTACCTGGATATGTTTAAGAGTGGTGCAATCAGGTGGCCGGTAACAGACCCTGGTTGTGGCAGCAGGACTCAATGCCGACCCACAAGTCCAAAGAGACCCAGGCTTGGCTTCAGAAGGATTCCTACGACTTTGTACCCTGCTCGCACTGCCCCCCTCCTCCCCGACCTGAACCCGCTGGACTACTTCGTTTGGTCATACGTCGAGAACATCACCAACATGACCTCCCACTACACCAAAGCCAGACTGATCGCCGTCATCCACCGAGTATTCGCCGAGCTCCCCACGGCGCTTGTGGAAAAGGCATGCTCCCAGTTCCGGATCCGTATCGAGGCGGTGATTGAGGCTGAAGGCGGCTACATTGAATAGATGTCAGGTCTACTACATAATCAAGTTACCTGAGTTGATATCTTATATGAAAAGTTTTAAAATAAATCTGTAGTGTTGTTTTCTTTAGGACGACAATTTTATCGTTCCACCCTCTATTGTCAGCAAATAAACCTGTTCGAATGAGCAATAATTGTAAACATTTACCTGTGTGTAAATAGACTATAGGATTTACACTCCTATATTCTAAAATAGCCGTGATACCACGTGTTTCCGAAACAAAGATGGTGGACGTCGATTAACTAATCAGTCTTGGGAACCTATTGGTCTGGAAAGTCATGTGGTTGGTGCTCACAACTACGTCTCCAACTTTGATTTTGTTCCACGCACTTGGAGCCGACCTCACGACAAGGATTGCCTATATATACTCTCGTCTTCCAAGAACTCACTCTCTCCATTGCGACTTATAGAGATAACACACTCTCTTTCACATTTTCACTTACAGAAACAGCTCTCTCTCTCTCTCTCTCTCTTTCTGTCTCTGTCACTGTCTGTCTGTTTCTAACATTTTGACTTCCAGCAGTCAACACCCGCGAAAATGTATACATTCTGCAGCATTTTTCTTTCTTGTTCTACTTTTTTCGGTTAGACTTCTTCCAGCCTCGAAAACAACCTCAAAAATTTTATTAAACTCCGAAAGAGACAAACAACCAACACGGGAGAAGACACGTTCCTCCAAGGACGCGTTGCTATATTTCTATATATCGATACCTTACATGAAATACTTAGTCCATATACATTTATTTGTCTTTTTCCATAATGTCCCTGTTAGTATACACATACACACACGCACACACACAGGAATATTCAACAGACTCGTGTTAGTTACACACAAGCACACACACACACACACACACACGGAGGAATATTCAACAGTCTATATAAGAATATTTGTAATGTTTCCTTTTTCATCTATTTCTTGATATAAACATTTAATTTTGTTTTAACCGTTTTGTTTTGAATGTTCTTTTGTCCGCGTCCTTCACATCCTGTACTTGGTTTGCCTTTTCAATAATAAACCAACCTAAATTGAGGAACTAAAATATGGAAAATATCGACATATCCAACAAATATGTTCACCACAAGACTATTAGTGTTCAATAGCAATAATTGTAACAATTTAACTATGCGCAAACAGAACTATCAGTGTCTGATAACAATACCTGAAACCATTTAACTGTGTGCAAATAAATGAACCCCGACTCGGTTAATACGAGTTACCAACAAAGAATTCGTCAGCAAATCGTTTACATTTGATATATATATATATATATATATATATATATATATATATATATATATATAAGATTTGGCGTTAAATAACCTCAAATGGTCGGCAGGCCGTAAAAATCATTAACCAACAACCCTAAACACATTAAAATACTTTTTTTAAGTATTGGATTAACTCGACAAATTCGATGAAATAACACAACAAATAATACGGTATAAGATATCATCTGCTTACTTTAACAATGAAATAAAGCTTATCATATATTAGTCCAAATTCAATTGACTAAATTCGTCATCTATAATAACTTCAATTAGTTACCTTACGAGCAATGTAGTGAACCATATTGAATGTTCTCGTGGGTAATTTCTCTCCAATAAAGTAACTACCTAGATAAGCCTAATAATAGCTCAGCTGAGACGTCTAACACTTCTATTCGATACTAGTTTCATCTGTCACTACTTCAAAATAAATTCAAGCTGCACCACTAAAGGAAACAAAAATCCTAGCTGAAAACATCAACAGAATTGCACAGAACCCCAACGTTAAAATCTTGGAACTTTGTATATAAAAATTAATAAACCCTTATTTGATCAAAATCAACTTCGAATATAGCAGCCATGTCCTAAAATAGCACAAGCATCTTTCCCAATCATTTTTTAATAACACATTTTAAAATATTTTATTCTTCCTTAATCTTCTTTTTCCTTTGATCTTCCTCCTATTTTATATGATTCGTCATTGTAATTGTCATTCTATTATTCATTTACCTAAAAGCAGTTCCAGTTGGGGTTGAAGGTAATTGTGAAAAAAATCAGCGCCTTCTTTAATTCGTTTTATGTAAAAAGCCAAAGGAGTCATACGTAGACTTACTTAGACGTATAAAAGATAGAATATGCTGACGCGAAATATCAGCCATATTTAATCAGTCATGGATATATATATATATATATATATATAAGTTCATATCAACCTGTTCATATACCGACGCGTCTCTATGTTCAGTTCTGCTTTTATACTTACCTCTGTTTTTCCTCAAAGAACAGCAATACGACCCCTGGAACCATATGCTACCACACGCCAATTATAATTCAAAAGCCGCCTATTTTGTTGTGTTTTACAATAAACAAATCGGGCTTTTGGCAACTAAGACTATATCAGTATATTGAAACAAATATTATTTGTGAAAATAACAGGTAAATTCACTCACACTTCAGAGCAAATGTGCAGAAATTTGGTTGTTAAAATAGAAGAAAGAGTAAAGACAGTCGAGATTAAAATAATAACAATTCGAAGACATGAATTAACTTTATTTCAATATCATTTGGGAGAAGGTGTATGTTATACAGATGCATAGCCTTACAATAACGGTGATTAAACACCGAAAACAAACGAGCTACTATACCTATCTCTCTATCCGTTTGTCTTTTTATCTCTGTTCATATATATTTATGCATGTATATCAATCGATTTATATTTCTCTATATATCTATCTGATTTTCTGGTCATTTGTCTATATATATATATATATATATATATACAGAGAGAGAGAGAGAGAGAGAGAAAGAGAGAGGGAGAGAGAGTGAGGGGGTGGGATGAGAGTTCCCTTGTGTAGTATTTAAGTTGCTACATTGTAGCGTTGTAAGCAAAGTTGAACTCCAGTCGGGCTATCACGTTCACTTTTGGACTAATTCCCTTGGGAAATATATGAACCCTCTTCTCCTTCTCAGCGATGGGTTAAGTAGTATCACTCATGTTCTTTTAAAAGGATGATTTTAGTGTCAAGGAAACTACCTTTGTTAATATACCTTTAGACATCAAAACGGAATAAATAAAGATTAGCCTATATATCTCAGCCCATTAATCTACATCAGTAATCTATTTTATTGAATTAATATCAATCTATCTATTTATCTATTAAGTTCAACTGTACCTAGATGGAAATTATTGGATATTTTACTCACGTGATTATATCTGAATTATGGTAGGATAAAAACAAATTTAATGATATAAAAAGAAAGTATTGATATAAAGGTCTTAAAGTACTATTGTAAACTTATTTTTTATTAAAACATGTTTAGTAAACATATTTTACTGTTTGATTCTTGATAAATTTGAAATGCATTGTTTATGGAACAAGTGTAACAATCAGTGTAATTGATGGGTTTACACCAGAATATTGTTGGCAAATTATATCATTTTCTATGTCGATTTGTTTCGGGGGAATTTGTTTTTAAGACCTTCATACTTCTTATATTTTTGAATTTTTAATCTTACGATATGTAAGCATTCGCGGTTGAAGAAATATATGTCCATTCTTTGGATTTCCCAGGAATTCTTAATAATTTGCGCTAATGGAAGAGGGGTTGTATATCTGACAAGAACATCTACCTAAAAAAGGTAAATGTTTTCAAAATTATTGGTAAATTTTGGTATAAAATTTGAAGTTTTTTTTTTTGTTTTTGTTTTTCGTAGCATGAATTCTGTGGACGGTGATAACTTTGATAATTTTCGGGAAAAATTGTGGTAGCTACGTGGTATGCTATTGTTTTAATTTGTTGATATGAGAAAACTAGTCATTATTGTAAAAGCATACTCTACTGTGAGTACCGTAATTATTTGTGTATAATACGAACAGCTAACATTATATTACGAAATTTTGAAAAATAATACTTGTGTATAATACGTACAGCTAACATTAGATTACGAAATTTCGAAAAAGAATACTCGTGTATAATACGCACTGACTTTTTCGAAATTTTAACAGGTAAATTTAACTAAAATCTATAATTTGCTCAACTTTTATCACGTCGTACTGACTTGAAAAATGATTTGTAGGGTTTTCACTATATTTTCATCATTATCATCAAGTCGCCTTGACTTCACGGATTTGCCTGACTCTCTCTCTCTCTCTCTCTATCTATCTCTCAATCTATCTCTTTCTTTTTCATCCATCCCTATAAACCCTGGCCGGTCTTCCTAACTACATCCTGTGTCCGCTTATAGCTGATATAAATAAGTTCTTGACAGTCAGCAAATACTGACACGTCCAAGTATAGGAGTCGATGGAAGAAAGTCACAAATGAGTTCGTCCTCTCGTCTTAATGGGACATTTTTGAGATGGGAGTTAAGTGGCCTTACAGCTTTTGTTTCGTGCTGTGTTTCTTCCTGGCTTTGTTTAAAATAGCACGTACCATTTTTGTGTAGTTCCCATCTAGCTTTTTCTCGGTGCGTTTATCATCATTATCATCAATGAGAATCGAACCCACTCGTGTAGGTTTGCTAGTCTAACATGCTGGCCTTATACTCAGTTCTAACCTTTGGACTAAAACATCCGGAAAAATACTGCGACTTATACAAAAATAATAACAGTAAGCTAGAATGAGCTTAAGATGCTTAAGAGTGGCGGGAAAGAGTTTGAGAGGAGATAATTATGTGGATCGATGGGTTTCGTGTCTAGTGTTGTTTGTAGAGATAATTTTCATTTAAGTATTTTTTATGCTGCTATTTTTTTTTCTTTTTTTGTCATTTTTCTTTTTTCTTCTTTTTTTAAAAATTTTTTCCTGTTGGAGTTGCTTAGTGTCAATATTGGATCGCACAAATATATATATATATGTCAGCAGGTATTATGTCAAATGGTCCAAAAAGGGAAAATACACATTTGTCAAAATGGAGAATACATGGACTTTCTATTTTAATATGTCTTTCAAGTCTCAGCTGACATAGAACTACACGTTGGAAGAATCCATGTTACTTACTTTAAAAAGCCTTGACAAACAACGTTGGACATTATAAAAGTACCGATTAAACTTTTTCAGGCGTCCGTAAGTTAAGTATTGTTTGAATTTTAATCACACACACACACACACACACACACACACACACATATATATATATATATATATATATATATATATATATATATATATATATATATCCGATTCAACTATCTTACATGCTCAAATTCTGATTCAATTATCTTGCAATTTTTTGGTGATAAAGGACACATGAGTATCCGGAAATTATATATCCATGCTCAGGTGCATAAATTGTACATCGACATATTAACAGGGCTGACGGTAATACATAATTTCATTACTATTGTATACTGTAAATAGACATTTAATGAATAATTATAAACCAATTTTTCATCTCCGAAGCAAAGAGTCGATCATTTCAAGAAATATGATTTTGAAACGTTAAAGAATGCTTTGTTTATCGGCCTAACCCTGCCATAGTGTCCATGCAGTGTCTTAGCCTAAAAAAGTTATTCATTATAATAATCAAGTTTTTATTAAACATAATTCACAATATATAACACCTGTACCTGTTGTGAATTAGTTTGGGGGTTTTAGTGTTCTTGGAATGGTTATGCAAACATAGTAAACGCATAATACTCCAACAAGGGCTAGACTACACTATTTTGTTACGGTATTGCATTGATTTGAATTGTATTACAGTAGGTTTTTTAAAAATAAAATGAAGTGTTTGAATGTTCTCTCTTTTATATCATTGGATGATGAAGAACTATCCTGTAGGCTTGTATAGCCGAAAGTCAAAGGGAGTTTATGAAAGAAAATACATCATAAAAACACCATTTTGCAGCAAAAACGAGAGTTCCTTCATTAGAAGTCATCCATTACTCGCATATATATATATATATATATATATATATATATATATATATAACAAGAGTATGTTTAGAATTTCACATGATTGCGTAATTTTTGCAGCTGATGACTTTTTTTACCAATGGGATACAAGAAGTGCAACACTGATGGAAGATGTGAGTGGATAACAATATAACAATATGAGGTTTTCATTGGTGCAAAAACTTTCGTAGGGTATGTATTCCTCAATTTAGATAAATGTAATATTTCTTCTTATAAAAATATAAAATAGACATATTGATTTTGAAGGAAATTCAAAAGTCAATTAAAAAGGTCAGTGAGTAACTAGTACTAACTGAATTTTGAATTGTCAAAAGAAAATGTACTTAGGCTTAGGGTTTTTTTTCGGTCCATACATCCGTTTTATATAAAAAAATCAAAAAAATTTAAAAAAGAAATATATAAATAAATAAAGTGGGAGAAAAACTAAAGGATAAGTCAAAAGTTGGTATCATAATCGGATTTAATGTCACTGTCTTGTGTCATGTATTCTTATGTGTCTCCATGTTTGTTTTTTTTTTAAACAAGAAACAGAGTGTCTTCCACAGTTGAAATCTTTTCAATAATTTGACCCATTTTATTTTAAGAAAAATATGCCTATTTAATTTTCAAAGTAGCGATAAATGTTATTACTAATATCAAACTTTATCTTTAGTCAAACTTTTTTAAAGTTTTATGTGTTTTCTATTTAGGATTGAAATTTAGTATTTATTTAATATCTTTTTATTTCTCCATACGTTTTTATCAAGAATAGTGCTATTCTAATTACCGTTAAAATCATTATACAAATTAATCATTAATACTTTCAAAACTAGTAATAAAAAACACAGCTAAAATTGTTAATATTATTATTATTATTATTTACTCCTCTCGAGTTTTTCACATTATTATTATTATTATTATTATCATTATTATTTTACTCCTTTGAGAATGTTTCACTCAAGCCTCAGCTGATAGCTTTCAACTGGAGTTTGCGTGATAGCAAGTCTCCTCAAATCTCTATGACACTTCTCAGTCTTCTGGCCCATCTTAATAATGATGTAGTTTGGATGATCTCGATTCGTCCTCTTTTTTTCTAAGTACTCTCGTCCCTTTATCAAGTCTTTGTTTACTGTTTTGAGTGAATCAATTACAATTGCAATAACCGTCACCTTCATGTCCCATAGATTGTTTTAGTTCTCTTACAAGGTATAGGTACATATCTTTCTTTTTGCTTTCTTTCAGTTTTACCCTGGGATCAGTTGATACGGCAAAGTCCACAATTCGGTAGGTTCTCTTTAATCTGTTCTGGATCTCTAGATCTAGATCGCCTGTTTGTATCTCATAATTCCAGAGAATTATCTGCGTCTCATTCTCCAGGACGGATTCCGGATTGTGCATTTACCATTTATTCGTATGGTCAAATCGCAAATTCCTGCATAATTCCTTGTAGATCACCTTACCAACCCAGTCGTGTCTAGTCTTATAATCTTATTATGCTAATTTGCTGCATTTGCTTTTTATGTGATTGATCGTTTCGTCTCTATCGCCACATAACCTACATTTGCTATTTTCTTCTCAATTATTTCTTTAATATAATTAGTTCTTATTATGGTATTTTTATTTGCTATTAGAAGAGATTCAGTTTCTCTTTTCAGATTTCACTTTCTTAGCCACGTTTATGATTTCACGCGTGAGATTTCGCTTGTTTGTCGCTTAAAATATCTATAGAGTTTTTTTTCTTCCCATTTTTGTATTCTAGTTATTTTTGTTTGGCTGATCCTCGTGTTGTCTGTATTGTTTCTAGTGGCTGTAATGAGTATTCCTCCGAACTTATTTTGTAGTTTTTGAGTCGTTTTATCGATATGTTATCGCTGTCTTCAATGCTGGCAAATCCTCTTACTTTCTTTTTTCTTGAATCATATAGTCTGTCAACGTCATCTTTGGGATGTAAGGCCTTATTCATAATCTTTAGTTTTATTGTTCTCTGGTCCATTTGCTTATGTTTTCCCCTTGTCTACTTCAAGAATGATCCCGAGCATCTTACAAGGGGGACAACCCAGATGTTTATTCCTCTGATGAAATTCGTATTACATTGTTTAGTTTCGAGCAGATTTCTTGTTCTCCTGATATACTCGTTTTTATTTTTATTTATATTATTATTTTTGTTGTTATTACAGTTACTGTTATTATATTAGTAACAATACCAACAGTAAAAATTATACCATAAATATTATCCAACTGTTGTTATCAAAATTAATTTTTCTATCCTTAACATTTATCATATGAGTATAAATCTATTTTTATGTCACCATTTTAAGATTAGTTCGTTAGGTTTATTCAATAGTCAGCGAGTGAATTATTATTCTATGATGCTTATTTTTCCTCCTCTTTTTTTAAACCAATAAGAATTCAGTGAAAGTATATTTCTCTTTTTTTTAACCTCTATGTGATAGCTGTCTAAAAAGGTTGGTTTCTAAAATAGAGTGACCAGCTGTCATGAATTTATAATAGTCACATGACAGTCTGTTGAGATTTTCTTCCAATTATATATACAATGCCCTTGGAAAATGCCTGCATCCATCCTACTCTCCCACCTATGGGGGAGTATTATGGCAAGCTGAGCAACCTGTTCAAGAGTAAGAAAAGTTTAAAATCAAACCAGCTGTATTCTGCTAAAAAATCATGATCTACCTGTGGTCCAGAATTGAAGGCTCGCCACCAGGTGTAGTTTAAGGTCCTGACCAATTGACTCATTGGGGCTGGGGCTACATAACCTTTTGCAATAGATTTTCAATGTTTTTGAACGCACTTTTGTGTAATTTTGATATTGATCTAAAATCAAATATTATCAAAATAGGGGAGAAAATATGTTATTTGGATTATTGTTGTATTAGAGTGTCCTGAGTATAACATTAAACTGCCTCTGACAGTAAGGCAAGAATCTTGGAGTTTGAAGAATGGGAAGTTTCCTATCATTACAATTACTCTCAGGGTCACTCTGACCAGCAATAGTAATACCTGTAAGGATCCCATGTATAGGTCAAAAAGAACAAATAAAACATTCCCTTGGGATTATTATTCTCGGTTTTTTAAAACCACACAGCTGTGTGCAAGCTATTCATATTTGATAGGGATATTTGAAAAACAGAATTACTAATGTTAAATAGCAAGAAATTAAACCATTTAACAGTGTAAAAATGAATGACTAATATTTGATAAAATTATTTGTGTTACATTGCAATACTTGAAACCATTTAACCAGATGCAAAAATTGTCCTCTGTCTGGTTGAAAAATAATGTTACCTATAAACCATTAGTTTACAGGTCATATGACTGTGTGTGTGCGTGTGTGTGTGGACAGTTTTTGGCATCGAGCAAGCCACAATGGTTGACATGCCGTAAAATACAACCAAACATACATAAAATCTAAGACAATTAGAAATTTAGATTACCCGATTTGAAATTAGCAAATTTGTCATTGATCGTGTGCGGATCGTAATCACTGGAATTCTGAATCACATTTATAAACCTGTGACCCACCAAAATTATAACTAGGCTTAGGATTGTGCAAGGTAGTGCAATCTGCTGTAGGTATTATAATCCCTGATATTTTTTTCTTAGAAAGTTGCAATTTTCTATTTGTTTTCAAATATTCCCTCGACATACGGTTTTAGCTCAAGAAATTTACATAACCCAATTAAAGTATTATATTTCAGAAAAGTAATGTGGGAGATATTCCAACTTCTTTATTAGCGAAAGCGTTCAAGACATTCAAGCAATTTGCATTGATTTCACGACCTTATTCAATAGAAAAAAAGAATATTATATATATATATATATATATATATATATATATATATATGTGTGTGTGTGTGTGTGTGCGTGTGTGTGTGCGTGTGTGTATATATATATATATAAATAGATAAATGAATGAATAAAAAAGCAATATAGATCGAGAGGTTACTGAGAATATAATACCCGGATTATATTGTATTGGCCCCCAAAGTAATTTCTTTTTTTCTTGTTAAATTTTTTGTGGCAATTTTCAAGGTTTTTAGTTACGAATCACTTTCTCCCGAAAGATAATTTTTGGTTCATCTGTGACAGCTGTCAGATTACCATGCATTTTAGAACAAAATTGTTAAAATTGCCATATTTTTCTTTGTCTATGTTTGATAATAGAGGTGCTGATGACTAAATGGTTATCTTAACAGAACATAAAGTCGGTGCGCCGATTTCATCTTGGATATAATTGTGTAAGTTTCCTCAGTGAAATATATGAATCCGTTTATTCTTTGACAGTCTATGGGTAAATAGTCAGGCTGAACGAAGTGAACCAGCCTATGATAATCCCCACTCAAAGCATTGTCCAGTCGGCTGGGGCTGTAGAATACACCGACTGCTTCTCTGTAGAGGGGTAAGACACCCCACAACGAATTTCCTGGATATGACACTAAACAATCTGATGGTGAGGTTCCAGCAATGCTGGAGCTTTGGGGAATGCAGAGTACCCCTTCATTGCCATTGCTCCCAGGTCCATCTGATAGGGCCCTATCTATGGGTTAAATAGAACTAACGGCATACTTATGCTAAACTGAATTGAGTAAACTTGAAATAGAAACTGAATTGAGTAAGCTTGAAATAGAAAGGTTTTTGACAATTAAACCGTACTTACATTTGAACTGAATGCTTGTGCTTAACTGAATTGTTTGAAATAGAACTGTTTTTTCGACATTAAAACTGTATTTACTCTTAACAGAATTGTTACATATAACTGCTTGAATAGTTTGAAATGGAAATGTTTTTGACAATTAAAAGGTGTACTGATGCTAAACTGAATTGTTTTAAATAGAACAGATTCTTTACATAGAAGTAGATTTGTTGTTAAGTGACCTACAAAGGTTGATATACCATAAAACCCAACTAACCAACTAACCAACCAACCCACTTAAAGCAAAGAAAAAAAAAGTTTTCATACCCTTTAAAAATGTGAGTTTGGGCAATTTGCTGTTGTCGAGTGATTAATTCAAGAGCGTGGAGAGCTTAAGGTCTTCCTATTTTTTGTTCAACATCTTAATATCAGCTCCGATAGTCACACCAATGCAATATTTTATGACACCTAGCTTTTCTTTTGGGTATTATACAAATATCATTGCAAAAGAAGATTTTTAGTCAAATACCAACCATTTCTTAAAATTATTATCTCGGTCTTCAATAACAAAAGGAAAGATAAGATACACGTATTTGTAAATAGAAGAATAGATAATATTTTATATTCATAACATACATACCTACAGTATATAGAAGTAATACACAATCGTGATTCAAAAGGTGGAAATGTATGCAAATTGTTTCTTCCACCACGAGGGCAGAGCTTTGAATTAGCTGAGGGTATAGCTTGCAGAGGAGTGCCCCGTCTTCCAAAAAGGTACGTAGCGAGTATGACACTAAACCTCATCTGAATGAAAGACTCTACTTCCATTACTCCTAGGTCCATTCGCATCTGAAGTGGTATTACTCGTCCTAAATGTATCTTTTTCAAAATGATTCATGTTTGGTAGAAATACTTGATATCATATCAATCTGAAATATTTGAATGAAGACTAGTCAGTTGATTCTATTTTTGGTTTGGTTGAGTTTTATGGCATATATTAACCATTGAAGTTATATTTCAAACAATTCCGTTTGGCATATGTATAGTTTTTTTTATTATTATTTAAACTCCGTTAAATGTCAAAACAGGTCTCGTTCAAACAATTCAGTTTATAAGTATGCAGTTTAAGCGACAAAATAGTTCTGTTTCAAGCAATTCAGTTTAGCATTAGTGCACAATTTAGTTCTATTTGACCCATAGATATGACCCTAACAGGTGATGATACTCGGGGACAGAGAGGACCCAGGAGTGATGTCAATAAAGGGGTCCTCCGCGTTGCCCAAAGCACCATCATTTCTGGAAACTCATCATCAGATGGTTTAGTGTCATATAAAGGACACTCATTGGCAGAGTCTTACCCCTTTGCAGAGATGCCATCGGTGTATTCTACAGCCCAAACCGGCTGGGAAAATCTATTTTTATTCCTCAGGAGGTTTTCCCATCAGCATTAGATAATGGTCTTTCACTGGAGTTTAAGTAACAGTCTCCTCAAGCCTCCAGAATTCTTCTCTGTATTTAGGCCAATCTCAATAATGCAGTAGTTTGGATGATCTCCTATTGCCCCGTTATTTTCAAATTCGCTAGTCTTTGTACCAATTCTTCGGTGACTGTGCCAAGAGCACCAATTACACTGGTGCTCTTTTTACAGTTACCAAATTATTATGATTACTACTATTATTATTATTATTATTATTATTATTATTATTTACTCCTTTAGAGTTTTTCACATCAGCCTTAGCTGATGGTCTTTCGATGGAGTTTGAGTGACAGCAAGTCTCCTCAAGTATCCTGGATTTTCTCAGTATTCTGACCGTTCTCCCCAATTTTGTTTCCAAGCTATTATTATTCTATCGTCTATCATGTTGCCAGTGTTTTTTCCGATGGCCGTAATTCGTGCTTTTCTATATAGTCTTCGAGCCGTTGTATCGATGCGTCAACGATGCTGGCAAGTCCTCTTCCTCCCTCTTTTCTAGATACATATAGTCTGTCACCGTCGTCTCTGGGATTTAATGCCTTATACATGGTCATTAGTTATCTTGTTCTTTGATCCATTTGTTTAAGTTCATCTCTAATCCACTTGAGAAAAGGTCCCGAATATCTAACAAGGGGCACAGCCAAAGTATCTATTCCTTTGATGAGGTGTCTACTGGAGAGTTTTGTCTCGAGCAGTTTTCTAGTTCTCCGGATATATTTTAAAAAAATGTTGTCTTACATTTCCACTTGTTTGATGGTGTCACCCTCCTAGATACCCAGGAATTTTTAGGTTTCATTTTCTTCGAGCGTTCTAATTTTGTCCTGATTTAGTAGTTCCATTCCGTCTGTCATATGTCGTTTGCCACTTTTCATGACTATACCTAATTCCATTCCTATGTCCTGACTGTATATTCTAACTGCATGTATAAGAGTTTCCATCACTTTTTCATTTTTTGCAAATAGTTTAATATCATCCATGTACATTAGGTGATTGATCTTCTATTGCGATCTGCTAAGTGTGTATCCGGCTGTCCATTTCCTGAGTATGTGGCTAAGTGGCATCATGGCTATTATGAATAGTTAAGGTGATTGTGCATCTCCTTGGAAAATACCACTTTTGATCTTTGTTTCTGCTAAGCTTATTCCTCCTGCTGCCTTCTCCACTTTCCAGGTTTTCATGGTCTTTTTTCGATAAAGTTTATGACTTCATGAGATATTTTGTACATTTTGAGGCCGCTTATTGTGAAATCATATTACTGCGTGCAAACAAATTATTATAATTTTGTAATAATAATTACTTGAAATCACCTCATCATCATTATCATCATGTCGTGCTGGTAGCACGGATATCCCTGACCCTCTTTCGCCACTTTTCCCTATCGTACATCGCCTCAGGCAGGTCTTCTGGACAACATCCTGTATCCTCACATAGTTGCTGAATGTATGTTCGTGCTGGACGTCCTGCTTTTGCACGGCCATGTGTGGGGGTCCATAAGAGTACATAAGAGTAAATCATATAATTACTAGAATTAGATAGGAAACTTTAAATCATTGAACTACGACCAAATTATTTGGATGAGATAAAAATACTTGAAATAATATATTGCCTGCAAAATACTTTTTAGGAACAACTGCACAAAAAGTATAAATATCAAATATGATTTTGTAAATTATGCGCTTGAAATAATACAAGATGGGTTAGGATGTCATTCAAATCAAACAATTAATCAATCAACATATTGTCCATTAAGCAAAGAATATACGGAAAGGATAAAAAAATGAAAAAAAGCTTACTTAATGAAAGAAATTAAAACAGCCTCACTCTTCACAGTTCCATGGTAGGATCACAAATATATCTCACCTGTTGCAAGAATAGACTCAAAAAAGGTTGAAAGTAAGTTTTTGCGGTACACCCAAAGGCACACAATGGATACTTTCATTTTCTAAAGAAGATGATAATGTATTGCCTCCCTTCACAATGAAAATGTGTTCATGCCTTTCAAAACGATGTTATAATGCTCCCAAAGAAAAGAAAAGAAAAAAAATCAATCATACCACAGAATAATAAATGTAAGAACGTCAGTAAATAAAAGTCTGTTGTAGACTTGATCACAAGATGAAATTTTATCCAATGGGTAAGGTAAATATGCATCGTTTTATTCAACATTTGGCCTCAATTGATTTTTAGCTGCGGGAAAGGAAACATAAGTAATCATTTATATATTTATTATGAACTCTGAAACAGTTTGCAGTCATGTATTGAGTCAATATATTTAAAATTAGTGGCAACAGCCGATCCATACATAAATCATTTGTTGGAAACCCATCCTTTTAGTTTAATAGGCTTGGTTACAAGTCTTAATTTTTCTTGACTTTTGTAAAGGGTCCTTAAAACATTTTAGAAAAAAGGTTTCAGATTGTCTTTCTAATTTAGACTGTTTAGGAAAACAGGTTGAAAACAAATAGTACATAAAATAAAATTTCGATTACAGTTAAATTATTTAACATATTTTTATTTAGTGGAAAGTCCTCGTGTTGTTTAGTTTGATATGGTTTGGTTTGGCTTTACGGCATATCAACTACTGTCGGTTATTTAATGCAGAATAATGATATACATATATACATAAAATATATGGTTTCTAAATAGATTTTGTGAATAAAAGTTTTAAACGAGCTTGAGCTCATTTTTTCAATCACTTAAATGATTTCACTTATTTATATCTAAAACAATACTTCTACTTACTATTAATCATTTATTCGTCCAGTTTAATGCTTTAAAGTATTTCTATGTATCACAAACAATTCATTTAAACATCAATCATTTGTTTATACATGATTAAATGATAAAGCCGTTCTATTTAAAACCATTCTGTTTAGCATGTCAACAAAGTTAAATAGTGCTAAGTATAGCTTTGTATCACTAACAATTCAGTTGAACATCAGTCATTTGTTTATACACAGTTAAATGTAAAAAAAAGTTATTTTTCAAAAATTCCGTTTAACATAAGTACACAGTGTAAACGTTCCATTTGACCCATAGATAGGACCTTATCATGTGCTACCACTCCGAACCAGAGTGGACCTGAGAGTGGGGGCAATGAAGGGGTACTGAGTATTCCCCAAAGCTCTTGTGTTACTGAACCCTCACTATCAGTTTGTTTAGTGTCACATTCAGGAGACACGTTGAGGGAGCCTAAGCTATCTGCGGAGATGCAGTTGATGTATTCTGCTGCCCCAGTCGAGTGGGATGAGATAATTTAGTGTCATATCTAGGACACTCGTTGGGGTAGTTTTACCTCACTGCAGAGATGCATTGGGTGCATTCTGCAGCCTCAGCCAACTGGGCCACTCGTTGAGGGAGTGTTACCCCTCTGCAGAGATGCAGTCGGTGTATTCTGCAGCCCCAGTCAAGTGGGATAATTAAGTGTCATATCCAGGACACTCGTTGGGGGCGTCTTACCCCGCTGCAGAGATGGATTTGGTGTATTTTGCAGCCCCGCTAACTGGGCCACTCGTTGAGGTAGTCTTACCCATCTGCAGAGATGCAGTCGGAGTATTCTGCAGCTCCAGCCGATTGGAACACTTCATACCGTTGGGGATAACCTGCTGGAATACGACACAACAATTAGGTTCGAACTCCAGTTGTGATATTACGTTAACTTTCAGCTTAATTGTCATGGAGACGGTATAAATCTCTTTATCCTCTCTAGCTATTGGTTAAAAATATAACACTTCTTCAAGAAGGTCTGCTTTTGCATTAAATAACACACGTTTATACGTCATTAAACAAAGAAACCAAACAAAAATAACTAAAAGAAATCTATCTCTATCAAGGTCTTTGGTTTCATTAGGCTTTAATAATAAAAATAGCTTTAAACATTGTCTCCTAAAATAATATTTCAACATTTCGTCTTCACTTGGGCATGTTGTTCTCGTTATAACTACGCAAATATTTACGTATAGACCGTCACTTCTGCCTAGGATCAAAATGTAGTATCTGTGTGTTCTATCAAGAGCTAAAGTATAGTTCTCCAAAACGTTTAACTGGATCCCACCGGGATTCATGTACAATATAAAATGGAAATTGTACCATTGTGTACTTGGTTGTCCTACATGGACTCTAAGGAAGCACCTCGAGAAAAAAATTCATGAGACCTACACAATTACTCTGTGAGCTATTTTGGACGAGAGTGGCTTTGGCATTTGATATGATATAAAAATAATTTCTTTATTTTTATATCATATCAAATGTCAAAGCCACTCTTTAGATCTTTAGATATTAAAATTTCAACATTCATCTTCAGGTAACATATTGGCAAAGACTTAGATTAAACTGACTGTATCCTCTTCTGAGGGGTGAAAAACTGGCTTACTCTGTATGACATTAAACTACATCTGAGGGGTGTGGAGTAACCCTGCATTTCTATTAAAATAATTCAAGACAGAGGAGGTAAACGTTGAAATTATAAATTGCAAAGTTGACTGTAAATTTCTTTATTCCCTGATAGAGAATTTCAATAATAAATATTATCAGAATACTTGAGTGAAGATTTTATTTAGATTATTTAAATATTTGAATTTCCTGGAATGACATTATCCTGTATCTGATGGTGAGGCTCGATACTTGAAGTTTTGAGGAACGTGAACTACCCCTTCATAACCATTACTTGCAGATTCATTTTAACCTGTTGTAGTTGGAGGGAACCCATACAAATAAAACTGATCACACTTTTCCAGAGAGTTATTATTATTATCATTTATTTGAAATCATACAGCTGGGTGCAAATATTATATGTAGATTATATCCTCATCTACATATAATCTATGTAAATCCAAATGCATTTTACTGCGTTAAAATAAGATAATTAGAATAGAAACAGATATTTGTAATATATCAATATCAGCATTATTCTGACTGGCTTAGAGATAAGACTTACATTATGTCGACTACATCAAAAACAGAATGGTAAGATACCTTCACAAAAAGGAATGTCCTAAGTATGAGACTAAATTTCATCTGCTGAGGTGTTTAAGTTCTGGAGCTCTGCGGAATATGGATAACTCATCATCGGCATTACTCTTAGGTCCACTCCTATCCATATTGGAAGAATCTATTAGGGTCTCATTTGTTGGTCCAACTAGACTGTTCAATTTTTAATATCATTTGACTCCTTTGAATTTTTTTTTTTTTTTTTTGCAACAGCATTAGTGGATAGTTTCTCACTGGAGTCTCCTCAAATTTGCAAGAATCTCCACAATATTCTGACCAATCTTAAAAATTCTGTAGTTTGATTGTCTCTTCTTGTCCTATAATATCAGTGTCTTCTTTACCGAACCTTATCTTGTGTAGTAGGGGTTCAATGACAAGGGAAGATGCGGGACAACCCCACAAACAAATTACCGGAAAGTTTTCGGCCATCTCATATAAACTAATCAAGATACTATGTTTTAAAACAGGAAAACAGTTCAATTGCAAATATCGAAATATTTTTCCTACAACCCTGCTGACTTTTTCTTATATATGATAAAAGTTCTTACATTTAAATTCATGCTGAAACATTCCAAAGAAATGTGCACGAAGATAGTGAAGATGTCCAAAAGTATGTATCTGTAGACAACAGCTAAGTAACTCAGAATTAAAAGAATCCACATCTCAGAAATCCTCACCAAGTTTAAAAGTACTGGAAGCTTTTCAAATCGACCTAGATGCGGTTTCCTTCGAAACCTGCTGCACAGGATGACCCGGAAACTGATTAGAACAGCAAACGTAAATTAACTAAAAAGCATTTCAAGGCAATATTAATTCGATAAAAGGGGCATTAATTATGGGATGCAGTTGCTTGGAATATGATCCCATTCAGCGATAAAACTGGGATGGAGTTTTTTTGCATATAGACAATTGACAGAGCTAGATGTTCCAGCTGTGTAAACAATGTGATTACAGGGTTCACCTGTGTAAATAAGCGAAAGCACGTCAGGTGGGTGAAAACCAGAATATATGAGCGTTGTGAAATTATATATACACCGCCCACAGCAGATACAGGGAGTTTGGCAGGGTCAGTCTTCGATCATGTGTTTTCGGTCTAGATACTGTCAAAGAGACTGACTGCCAGGTACCCGATGAGGCAACGGCCCATCGTTGTTCGTGGTCGGGAAGCAGAAGAAGCAAATATGTAAAGCACTGAAGATAACATAGCGTGGTGTGGTCGAGAGAAAAAGAAGTGATGGATCAATATGGCAGTCTGTTTTCGTCCCCCTCCGTCTTCCTGTCTCTCTCACACATACGCAAGCCGCTTTCCTTTTCGAGAAATAAAGAGTGGAAGTTATGTTTTAATAAAGAAAGTCTTATCGTCATTCTTTCGACATGATTCTTTCATTCATTCATCACGTCTCCTCAACAGCTACTTTCTAATAAGTGAAGATTTGTCAGAAGACCTCCAGGAAAGCAAAACGACTCACGTTATAGTACTGAAGTTTGTGAATAAGAGTCTGATGATTTAGGGATATTTAGAATACACATTTTTTAGCCTTAAAATAATCAACCCCAAAAACATACGTAAGAACATTCTAGAAATTTCGGATCAAAATCGCATTAACATTAAAGTTACATTTTTTTTTCAACCAATCAGCTAAAAACACAAAATAAGAACATTCTTGAAAATCCGGCTCAGAAACTAATTAACAGAAAATATTTAGGCTCTAAAATAAATAAGTAAATATACAAATCTGGTTGGTCTAGAAATGTCCGTGTTCTTCAATTTTAGGATCCGCAATAAAACCTAACAATATCGTATTTTTTGATCCACTTAAGAAGCCCAAAAAAGTATAAATAACGAAGAATGTAATTAACAACGTCATTCATTTCTTTCACTGCCAAAGTTCATTCCTTCAACTACTAATCAAACACAAGACATGGCAAAGAAACATGCAATCTTCTTTTACCGACTACCAGATGTGACACGTTGTTGCCAAAGAACATAAGAAAATGCACGCGCGGACTTAAGGAAACAAAGAAGCATACTTACGGTCCCTCACTTATATACACACACACATACCCATGTATTTAAGTAAAGCCAAAGTTTTTATCCTCCTTCGGCCAACTCTGGACCAAATTATCTAATTGACTTTATCAACATGTAAACGCACACGGGCGAACAATCATATTTTCATTTAAACGGCCACAACTGTATTTTCTACAAAGGCCGCTCGTACATAACATGAACATTGTATTTCTAATTATTTTTATCCTGTTTGTTATGATTATTAGATTGTTTGTTTCTTAATGTTCATTGTTGTCATATTCCATTTGTTTACGTGCTTGTAAAATTTGTGTTGTATTTGTGGTGGAACTAACTCACTCCCTACAGATTACATAAAAAATGACGGTTCGAGAAAATTCGTTAAAATTGAGCGAATGTTGAATAGAGTCAAATACATTCGGTTTCACAAGGACAATTTGATACGAGACTTAGATGAAGATGAAAATTTTCACCATGACGAGACTCTATGCCACAGCTCAAGTACTACGCCACAGAGTGTGGTTGATGAAGGCGTTACCATATTGAAACATTAGACTCAACGAGTAAATGGGAACAGAACTAAAGAGAAGAATTCTTTAGAAAAATCCATAGAATATTGAAGAGTTAAGAGAGTTCATCAACAGAGAATAACATCTCATACTTGTGAAGATAGTTACGGATTTGTACGCATCTCCTTCCAGGCACATTGAAGTAATTATTCAAGCTAAGGGATGCCACACGAAATATTAACAATGTTTTGTAATTTGGATTGAGCATTATGTAATAAATTTTCATTATAAATATTATTTCTATTTTAAAACACTGTATTTTGATTGGTTTATATGAGGTGAACACAGGTAGGCGATTCCATTTCTTAAACGAAACGCCAAGAACATACATATGTGTGTGTGTGTGTGTGTGTGTGTGTGTGTGTGTGTGTGTGTGTGTGTGTGTGTGTGCACCGGGGGTGGGGTGCGGTCTCCAAAACGACTTAAAAGTATTTGAACTAGGAGAAAATATACTTTTTGAATCTTTGTCAGTTAGAAACAAGAAAATTACGTAAAAACCCCATTTTATTGACTTTACCGAATATTGTAATTTATTGAATCGTCTTTGGTCAATTTTTCATGGAACTAATTAATATAAAAAATACAATCATTATTTTCTTAATCAATTAGGGGTTTTATTCTTACTTTTTGAGACTCATTTAAAAAAAACTGTTCTGGGTCGTTAAAGGAGTTTAAAAAGAAGTTATGCTATATTTTATTAGGAAGAGTTTGTAAAGCTAGAATGTAAATTTTGATTCCGACGGATTAAAAATACTTAATGACACATATAGTCTAAGTATTCACTTTCTCCTTCTCTTCCAATATATATATATATATATATATATATATATATATATATATATATATATATATATATATATAACGCAACACAGCGTATTCTAAAGGTAGGCGGCCATTATATCAATTCACAGTGTGTCGTGCAATATAACACATATATGTATATATGCATACACTTTTAAGCAACACACACACACACACACACACACACACACACACACACACACACACACACACTCATATATATTTATATATATACTTTTACGCAACAGCATAGTAAAACGGCAGGCGGCCATTATATCCATGAACAAGTTAAAATAGATTTTTTTTTTAGAAAGAAAGAACAAAACGAAAAAATAAAGAGTCAGGTGTGATACTACACTGTTCGCTTCGGGTATTGCAACTTTAATTATTTGCAATAGTAAGAGACTATCCTTTTGCATATTTCCTTTTGCACATATCATCTGACACATGTAAGAGTTAATATTTTATTTCTTTGTGATGGATCATGTTTATCGTCTGCAGTTTTTCTTTTCTTCCCTGCTAGCATCGTGAGTTATTGCACATCGGGTCAAATGCTATCATTTATCGCATTTTTAAGATGCATGTCTTCTAAAACACTTATATGAGAAATCAGGAATAGCAGCGACGAAGAATATGCATCTGTGTTTCGAAAAAGATGAAATGAAAGATTAGCCTTCAGAAACATTATTCTACAAGAACATAAAGACGAGTAATATTGATATTTGAAAACGTTTTGCTCAGAGCATTATATATATATATATATATATATATATATATATATATATATATATATATATATATATATATACGCAGTTATATCTCTGGATATTATATAATACTTCTCTTCTTTCAAACTAACGAGTATTTACTAAATAAGACAATTATTAAATAAATATCTTAAATTTTTCTCAAAGAAAACAAACGATCATAAGGCACTTTTGAAAAAAATGCTTATAAACAAAACAAAATGAAAGCTAAAGCTAAAGTTAAAAAGCAAATTACTTATGGAGAATTATATATATATATATATATATATATATATATATATATGTATGTATGTATGTATATATATATATCGAAGAAAGAATATTTTGGCGCAGTCGGCTGGGGCTGCAGAATACCCAGACTGCATATCTGCAAAAGGGTAAGATTCTGCCTAACGAATGACCTCGATACGACACTAAACGATCTGATGGCGAGGCACCAGTAAACCCTTTCTTGCCATCACTCCTATGTCTTCTCTGGCCCGGAGTTGCAGCTCCTGATATGTTTTTATCTATGGGTTAAACTTAACTAATCAGTGTACGTATGCTAAACTGAATTGTTTGAAATGCAACTGTTTTTGACATTTAAACTGTATATTTATGCTAAACTGAATTGTTTACAAAAGAACTGTTTATAATCATAAAATTGATTTGGCATAAATACGAGGTGACTTCAATAAGTTTCCAGACTATTTTCGTATGGGCACTTTATTGATAGTACAAGCATGAAACTCTAGTCTCCTTCGAAGAAACTCCACCGGCTGCAATGCACTTGTTTACCATTCCAACAACTTCTGCAAGGCTCCATGGAAGTCTTCTTGTGTGAGCGTTTCAATAACATTTGTGACGGGGAAATTGATTAAAATCCCTAAGCGGGACTTTATTTTCGCACGTGTGAAGACGGGGCAGGTTGGCACTTGATCCCCTACAGAAATAAGTCCTGTTCAGAGTTCTTTTCTCAGGCAGATAAGAACTGGCATATTACGTGAGGGAATAATTTAGGGCCAGACTGGCCACCGCTGGCAAAGGGGTCCAAAATTTCACACTATCACACACCCACCAGGCCACTAAACTTCTTTCCCTTAGATAATTGAAGAATACGGGCCTATAGGTCTTAGTTGTAATAATATTAATATTGCTACAGTCGGCAACTCCGGTTTCCAGTGTGATGCTTTAGGAATTAATAGGACGGTTCTAAGCAAGATAATGTAAGGCGAATAGAAGCTGAAAGGAAAGCATGAAATAATAACATAGACCACATGGTAAAATGAAAATACATAAGTTCTTTACTACGGTTATATATATATATACGTTCAAAGTGTCAAACACATATAATAGGATAGTCCATGAATATAAATGTCTTTTCTTGGCTTTTATCCTTTTTCAAAGTTGAGAGAGAGAGTGGTAACAAAATTTGGGTGTAATGGAAAAATGTCCCAAAGTTACTTATCTTATTTTTTTGACGGGGTTCCACTGGAGAATTTCTCTTCTTTCACGGGCTAATAGACTTGGTACTGTTTTTAATGCTGGCTTGAAGGATTTTTTTTTTTTTCGGAGTTCTTCGTGTCTCAGTCTTTTTGTCTTTAGCCCGGAGTAAAATGGCTATCGTCCGTCCGCCACGAGCGTTGCCCAAAAACTACCTTTTTCTGTATTTACTTCCGTTGAGGGGAAGGGAACCCCACTTCCGTTTGGGGTCCCCCCACCAATCATTTGGCTTCATTTCCTCTTTCCCCTTCCGATGTCCGGCGACCCAAGGTCACTTAAGTGCGAACATCTGTGTGACCCACATTCATTTATAACGGTCACTTTTTGACTGCTAGATAATTTTAGTTCAACGGGGGGAGAGTATCATTCCCACCTCCTCGTCTCCGTGAGCCATCACGTGACACATTCGTCACAGCCACTTTAATCTCCTCAATTGTCTCATGACGACAGCCTCAAAGTTTTTCCTTGAGCTTAGAGAATAACTAAACGTCACAGGAAAGCTCTGGAACTGTCTTGATGACCATCTTAGTCAAATAGTCTGTGACAAGGATGGAGTTGTGGACTGGTGCATTGTCCTGGTGGAAATTCCACTGAGCCAATTTGAAGAGTGCTGCCCTCTTCCGACGGAATCTCTTCCTGAACCCCCTTAAAACCTCAACATAGTATTCCTTGTTTACTTTCTGTGCAGTGGGAACCAAGTGAATGTAGATCATGCCAGTTCTGTTAAAAAAAAGGGATCATCAAAAGTTTGTGAGTGGATTTGCTCTGTCTGGCCTTCTTAGGTCTGGGAGAGCCAGCATGGGAACTCTATCTCTTGGTTTCTCGGTCATAGCAGTAGATCCAGCTTTCATCGCAGGTCACCAGAGCATCAAGAACTGCGGGATCTGAATTGATCAGCTCGACCATCTCCCTGCTGTCATGAAAACGTCTTTCTTTCTGATGTCCTCTGTGCACCCTTGAGACAAACTTCACTCAAATCTTCCGCATTTTCAGTTCCTCGCGAATAATTGTTTGTACAGTTCCCACATTGACATCAAACTGTGCACTTATTGTCTCTATAGACACACGACGGTCCTTATCCATGAAATTCTTTATTTGGCCAATCAACTCTGGTGTTCCGACTTCCTTACTCCTCGCATACCTCTCATCATCCCTCACAGACTCCCTGCTTTTCTTGAATCTCTTATGCCACCGATGTCACTCAAAAACTGATGCTCGATTCATGCAAGATGGTCGACAAGAAGTCTGAAGCATTCCATACGCTTCTGTGGCATTTTTCCGAGTTTAAAACAGAATTTTATTGCATATCGTTCTCCTAAAGTGTCCTTACATCAAGCTTGCATTTTTGAAATTCACCAGCTATGACAATCAGGCTTTAGTAGGGTGTATTTAAATTTCTGCTGTAGCTGTTCCTATGAACCTGAAATCCTAAAAACTCGTCAGTCATCTCATAAGATGTATAGCAATAACATATGTGAATTTTCAAGAGTCTTCGATAATTCTAAATGCCTGTACAAAAAATTCTGGAATCTTATTAAAGGGACCTCAAAACCTACAAAAGTTGATATGCCATAAAAAAAAAAATAAAAGTAAAATACTAAAAAACAGAAGCCATACGATCACTTACTTCCCTGTTCCCAAACAATCCAAGCAAGTCAAAGAACACATTCTGGATTCTGGTGGTTAAATAAGAACAAACTAATGAGTAGCAATCCCACATATGGCCCTGCAATGTTGGCCGACCGGAAGGAAAATAATGATCAACTCAGTACGAACACTGAATGTCTTCTGGAGAACTTGTCAAAAGGGATGAGTGATAGGAACGGAATGTGAGATTTTTAAGGGAATCCATGCTGCCAGGACTCTCTAATGATGATGATCATATATATATGTGCGTGTTCATATGTGTTTGTGTGTGTATGTGTGTGTTTATCGGTGAGTGTATGAGTGTTATTTTTAAATAAGTAAGACTTAAAACTTTTATTTTAAAATATATTTCCAGTCGTGTTGATGCAAGTTCCCTTTAACAACTGCTTACAGACAAACGGAACATTAGTTGTCAAAATTTCTGAGACGAAGCTTGATGAATTTTTATCATTAAGGATTTTTGGACTATTGTCTTCATCTTTATTGTAATTTCCATAACGTTTCAGCCGATATGTCCTTCGGCCTTCTTCAGGTGTTTGTCGAAATCGGAAAGCTTCACGGAACTTCGAAATACGTCCTTTATTGAATCCACAGGGGTCACCCGTTCTGATTCCGTTAACCTTAACCGGGTACAAGTATTAAGTATTCCGGTATCGTCACTCGACTGCAGTCAGGATTGAACCTGCAACCTCCAGATGATTATCTCCCTAGATGTTAGGGAACCAACGCCAATAACCGTTACGCCATGTGTCCTGCTGGACAAATCAGAGTGAATTTTTAAGTTTATAATTAGGAAAAATTCACTCTGAAAACCCTTAATGATAAAGACAAACGGGGCCTTGTTTTGGTTCTTGTCTTTTTGCACTTTATTTTTTCCGTTTTTTTTTTTCTCCTGGTTTATTGTAATTCCTGATGGAAACCCTCCCACGGAACGAGTCCTTTTTTAGTCACTTGACAAGGTAACCCGGGAAATCTGCCTCTTTCACGAACAGAAATTAGAGGAGAACTGACGTAGTAATTCGCACCTCCCGGCGAGCACATGGGGATCCCATTCTTTATAAACCAGAACTAAGAAGAGTAAGTGGTTTACCCCTTTTTGCTTTATGGACTTTTCTGTTTGTTCCTTGAACAGATATGACTCTTGTATAGTCTAGATTAGGAAATACCTCTCGTTTTGTGTACAATTAAATGTCTTACATTAATTTACTTGTTCTATTTCACACCGAATTTTCTGCATTAGGTTAGTCTTTTGGGGATAAATTAATGCGTATTAGAAACGGGGTGTTATTCACGAAATATTAGTTTGGTGCAAAAATAATGTCATTTTCTCACATGTGTTAATTTTATATATGATTTCTGAATTAATTCATTGATATATATCGCGATGTCATATACCATTTTGAAGCGCGTTTTTTGCTCCATAGAATCCTGCTATTCTCAGTCTCTTCATTCATTTTTTTGCAGGCTTTTCGATATCATGGACAAAATTCAAATCCGCACGATTTTCTTGTTCCAGTTCAAACTAGGCCGAAAAGCTGCCGAGACAGCTCGTGATATCAATGAAGCGTTTGGCCCAGGGCCACTACCGAACGTGTGGCACAACGCTGGTTCAAGAAATTTCGCAATGGTGACGAACGCCTCGAACATGAAGACGGTCGCGGCCGGCCGACTGCGGGTGATAACGAACACTTGAAAGCCTTAATTGAAGCCGATCCTCGCAAAACCACAGGAGAAGTTGCTGTTGAAATCGTGGCCGATCACTCAACAGTAGTTAGCCATTTAAAGCAAATAGGGAAGTCAAAAAAGTTGGATAAATGGGTGCCGCATGAATTGAACGATAATAAAAAAAAGATCGTCGTTTTGAGGTGTCTTCTACGCTCCCTCTGTGCAACAAAAACGACCCATTTCTCAACCGGTTTATGACGTGTGAAGAGAAGTGGATCCTCTACGACAACCGACGACGTTTGGCACAGTTGTTGGATGCTGGAGAAGCTCCACAACACTTCCCGAACCCGAAATTGCACCAAAAAAAAGGTTATGGTGACTGTTTGGTGGTCTGCGGCCGGTCCCATCCATCACAGCATCTTGAATCCGGGCGAAACGAATACGGTGGAGAAGTACAACCGACAAATTGACGAAATGCACCAGAAGCTCCAACGTATGTGCTCGAGATTGGTCAATATGAAGGGACCAATTCTCCTCCATGACAATGCTCGCCCGCATGTTGCACAACTGACCCTGCAAAAGCTGAATGAATTAGGCTAAGAGACTCTGCCTCATCTGCCATATTCACCGGACCTCTCGCCTACCGGTTATCCCTTTTTCAAGCATCTCGACAACTTCCTGTGCGAAAAATGCTTCAAAAGCCGAGATGAGGCCGAATCAGCCTTCAATGACTTCATCGCTTCCAGAACTCCGGATTTCTATGCTAATGGGATAAATAAACTTGTTTTCATTGGCAAAAGTGTGTCTATTCTAATGGTTCTTATTTCGATTAATAAAGTTTATTAATATAGGCGTTATGATCTTTTGAAGTTGAACGTCAGAAACGACATTATTTTTGCACCAACCTACCTCTTAAATCTTACAATAACATCCATTTAACCTCGTGGATCGTTGATCTTTACTCTTTTAGGATGACATGCCTTATTCATTTGTTTTTGTGTTTTGTTTTGTTTTCCGTTTCTCCACTCTCTCTTCTTCAAAATTTTTGGCGGTAGCATTCTGAATCTAATTAAAGGTTACTGCATTCAAAATTTACACGTATTTATTTCATGATAAACACAGGGGAAAATGAACAATTTATTGATAATAATATACCTTAAAGTTATAGAACTTATGATTTCGCGGTTTTCTTTATTCTTCAAGTCTGTCGTACAGTAATTCAAACACAGACAATTACTTTACAATACATTTAAGCTCGGGGATCATTCATTTTTGGACTTTTGGAGTGACATGCCTTTTTCATTTGGCTCCTCCCCCTTTCTCTCCTCTATTTTCAGTTTTTGACTGCAGGATTCTTGATTTAAATGAAAATTACAATATTCAGTCTTTACTCAAATTTATTTGATAGTAAATAGAATTTCTTCTTCTTCTTCTTCTTCTTCTTCTTCTTCTTCTTCATTTTTTAATTATCCTTGTTTTATTCTTGAGAGTTTTTCCCACCAGCGTTAGCTGATGATTCCTCACTGGACTTTGAGAAACAGCAAGTCTCCTCAAATCTCCAAGACTCTTCTTAGTATTCTGGCAGGTCTAAAAAATGCCGAAAGTTTGATTTTCTCCACTTGTCTTCTTATTTCCAATTCTTCCAGTCTCTTAATAATCCCTTGGAGATTGTTCTAAGTGAACCAATTAAAACTGATATTGTTGTCACCTTTATGTTCCATTGTAATATAATGGTCGAGGGATTTCGTTTTATATATCTTACTTTTGGGTTTAGTTAGGCTCAGAACCCTTCTCTTAGCGCATGGGTTAGTTCGGTGCAAACTTGAGCACAGGTGTTGACGCGGGGAGGATGTGTCATTCAGAGATGTCAAAATAAAATTCCCAAATAAAAAATTGTGATCGGAGGGATGTGAATGACGTCATGCACCAGAAGTGTGCGGAGACGATTTTGGGAGAGTTTGAGAAAAGTCAGTTGAGTTGAGTTCTGCCTCGGAGGAAGAAGGTTGACTTTCGCTCGCTCTCCCAGGTCTTGTGGCAGGTGTTGCACGTGGTTTGAGATGGAAAAGTCAGTATAGAAAGATGGTATCTCTCTCCCTTTGTCGAAAAAACTCAAAGGTAATAAAAAAGTGTCGTACCTGAACTAAGAAGTCTCACGTGTTTTTCGTATTTCGGTATACCTATGTTCTATGTATATATGTTATGAACATTCTATGTACGTTTCACATATTCATTTCTGGCAAGGATACACCTTTAAATTTGTTCATTCTCTGACATGGTCAAATTAATTGTCTCTCTTTTTGCTTTCTTTGATTTTACTCTGTGGTCCGCCGAGACGGCGAAGTTCAATATTCAGCTGATTCTCTTTTTTTTTTTCTTTTTTTTTTTTGGCTGACGATTACTTGGTCTGCTCGTTAGTTTAAAGGTTTGTATCTCAAAATCCCCGAGAATTTAGTGTACCTGACTTTCCAGTTCGGATTCAGGGTTGTGCATAAAGCACTTGTTCTTATGGCAAAATTTCAATAATTTGCACTATTCCCAGTAGATCACCTTCTCCACTCTCAATTTTGTTGCATGTTATTTATTTTTCATTGTTGTTGTTGTTGTTGTTGTGTGTGTGTGTTGTGTGTCTGCACGCACAGAGAAACTTCTTTTTAATCTTGTATCGTTGTAATATTGTTTGCTCGATGACAACGAAGCTGACAAAAAATATTTGTTTGTTTCGACTACTTTTCTTTCTTTCCCCACTTTTTTCTTCACTTTCCCCCCTCCATTCTATTTTCTTTCCTTTCCTTCTCATCTCTCTTCTCTTTTCTTTCTCTTTCTCTCTTTTTTCTTCTCTCACTTTTCTTTCTCTATTTTCTTCTTCTTCCTCTTCTTCTTCTTCTTCTTCTTCTTCTTCTTCTTCTTCTTCTTCTTCTATATCCCTTGATGGTTCCATTTCTTTTACATCATTGCCTTACGAATCCACGAGATTTTTTTTTAATATGACTACTGCTTTATTGATTGAACGGTATGCCCCCTCACCACTTTCTCTGTATGTTATTTGCTTCCTTGTTTTTATTTCATTTAACATCCATCTTTGATCTAACAACGCTCGATATCAACTTTTCTATGTCCTGATGACGAATTATTAAAACTGAAACGTCATAGCGTCGAGTTTCTTTCACCATAAATTCTTCACTTTGGATGACTTTGTTTTTCAATTTTTCTCCATAAGGTGTTTATTATGTCATTATTATTATTATATCATTATTATTTTATTGTAAAAGGAACAACTAGAAAATAATCAAAAATCGGTCATGACATGGGACGAAATGTAGACTCGCAGGAGAATTTCCTGTTGATTCACATCCGAAGCTAATTTCACATTCATACAGCATAATTCAAATCCTTCGGCATTTGCAGATACGAAATGACATTTGAGTATAAAGTACCGACGATAAATAAGTAAAGTGAGTTGGCTGTTTCGATAAAATGAATAATATTGAAATAAAATCCCTGAAGTTAGATTTCTTTCATTGCTCGAGGTTAAAAGGAAATCAATATTACTTTTTTTCCCTATGAATTATAACCTTTATAAAAGCAGTAAATAGAAAATATGATGTTTGTTATTAATACAAATGTCAGTTTTTATGTTTATAAAGTTGGCCTGGTAAAATGACTGTAGCGACACAGTATTGGACAGTTAATTCGCTGCAAGGCATTTTCTTAACATAAAAAACAAACGGTGGAAGAAAGTCGTTGTTATGGAAGTCTCATTTTTCCCGTATTCCATCAAAGACTTTGTCTTGTAATGTCTGTCTATGAGGAGGCGTTCGTTGTAAGAAATGGATATGGTGTACCGAGTTCAAATTCTGCTCAAGACAGTTTGCATTTCACATTGATCAATTGCAATTTTGGAAAGATATAGATTCAGATATATACGTTCCATCTCTGGGTAAATAGCAGCGAAAGCTGGGCAAGTAGGGAAAACTGGGCTATTAGCGAAAGCTGGGAAACTTTTCCCTCGGCATGGCAACCGATATAGAAGAAAAAAAAATATGAATTATACCAATTAAAATCCGCTTAAAAATTGACCCTGTGCACGTCATGATCATGAAGAGGAGTAGGTATATCACATATGTGTACATATACACATATAATACTCAATGATTATAAGGAAGTAATTAGGGGAGTAAAATCTGACAATATAGAGAAAACATCGATAAAAAGGTAATCTAAGTAGGAGATATTTATTAAGAAACAAAGTCGAAACTACAGCATATTGGTTGTAATGAACCATCTTCAGGACAGGGACGGATGATATTAGTGATTTTAAATGAATCATGGATGTTTAAAACATTATACAAATAAAAGTAGGGAAATCTACATATCAGGTAAAACAATGCACCAGCGTTTAATCTTAAAAAAACAAACAAACGCTGGTTTATTATTTAAACGTCTAACTATTCCTGTTAATGACCATATACATTTTTGAGCACATCATAACAACAAGGTAAAGAGGGGAATAACCATAGGTTTTTACTTAAGAGTTCAGAAGATTTCGGCCCACCAATTTAGAAATGATTCATTTTTCTATATCTAACATCAATATCCCGCATCTTTGAAATAAGCCACAATAAAAAAAATCCCAAAATGTACGAACATAAATGTTTTCCAAAAGTTCAAAGTAATACTGTTTCGAATATTATACATATATCATTTTAACCACCAACTCCACCTTAAACATTATCGAAAGCGACCTAAACAACCTTGTAATCAAAACAATCACAAACTCTTCAAAAATAGTTGTGGATTTAGTTAATGATAAGAAAAAGAATTCTTACTTTAAATGCAGTGCTGGAGTTTATTGAATTTCATGTCTTAATAGTATTAGAAATATGTGGGTTAATCTTCTGGTAATTTCAAAAAACGAATTTACGATCGTATGAGATATCTAAACAAAGAAACATAATTTAGAAACTAACCATAAAATTTCAAAGATCTCAATATATTAGTTTATATTCATTATAAAGAAAAAAACATCTTACAATTGTATCTAGCATTACTTCAAACCACAATACTATCAAAGAGAGACCTGGCCTTTTCAATTTCCCTCCTAATTTGTTAAGGTTAGTCCTGAAAAGTTACATAATCACTTATTTGAAATAATTCAAATTTGGCTCCATTGCATAGATAGATAGATAGATAGATAGATTGAAAGAAGTAGGCAAACGTTGATAAAGACAAAGAGTTATGTTTTGAAATGTTTAAAATTGGTAGATGTGAACAAAAGGATATAAATATCAACATAGATAGACAGATGGGATATAGATTTTTGAAAATAAACCTTGGAAGACTTATTACATCTCACAAATCTGAAACAGAATGTTACCAACGGAAATAGATCGTTTTAAATCCCTCTCATCCTTTTCGTGTCGTTAAAAATCCTTCACGCCCTGACGAAAGTCTTAAAACATTTAATGTTAGCAACATTTATGAATAGAATCATCCCCAGTAAACCGGTGTTTTTTCGACGGTGTTCATTTTCATTGTGTCAAATTCAATTCCAGTTTTCCCCTGATTAACACACACACACACACACACACACACACACCCACATATATATATATATATATATATATATATATATATATATATATATATATATATATATATATATATATTGAAAGAAAACCTCCAATTTGCTTAATTAAATGTTCATGATTTTGGATTTGAAGATTGACTGATTTTAACGGCATTTCAACTTGTCAAGGTCTTTATTGGTTAGGCCACAGTGTTTATCATATGTATATATTTACGTTTTTATGTATTTGTATCTGCAGTTTTTTTAACACGCTCCTATCAAATATGCATATATATATATATTTTTAGCAGGTATATTTCATCCTTAAATCAGACTGTAACAGGCACGACAATGCCGACGTAGAGTGGAACAGGGAATTATTGCAAATGCGGTTGGTTGGTTGAATTTTATGGCATATTAACATTTGTTGGTCATTTAATGCCAGATCCATCTTTATACAAAAAATTAGTTCTATTTCAAACAATTCACTTCAGTATGCGTACACAGTTTAATTTTCAAAAACATTTATATTTCAAGCAATTCACTTTAGCCAAAAAGTTGTAATTCAAACTATTCAGTTTAATATAAGTAAAGATTTTGTTTATACACAGTTAAATGTCAAAATAGTTCTATATCAAGCTATTCAGTTTAGCGTAAGTAAAGTTTCGATGTCAGAAACAGTTCAATTTCAAACAATTCAGTTTAGCTTACAAAATAGTTCCTTTTCAAACAATTCAGTTTAGCAGAAGAACGTAGTTTAATACAATCTAATCGATAGATATGGCTCTATCAGGTGCTTCCATTCCGGATCAGAGTGGACCTGGGAGAGATGCCAATGAAGGGATGCCCTGCATTCCCCAAAGCTTCAACATCACTGGAACCTCACCATCAGATTGTTTAGTGTCATATCCAGGATACTCGATGGGTAGGGGGACTTATCCCTCTACAGAGGTGCAGTCGGTGTAATCTACAGCCTCATGTTTTTGGTGACGGGATTTTACTTCTATATATTTTGACAGTATAAAATATAGGTTTTCTTTTTAGAAGAATGTCGTCTTCTTTAAATGGACATTGTATATATATATATATATATATATATATATATATATATATATATATATATATATATGTATATATATATATATATATATATGTGTGTGTGTGTGTGTGTGTGCGCGCGTGCGCGCGCTCATTTTTGAGTGAATGTATGTGTATTAGTTTCCTTTAAATATCATTGGATGTGCATTTTTTTAATTAATGTTAGTCTCTTCATAAAAATACCAGTGATTTACGGATAGAGAAACACAAATTTTCTTTTCTTGACAAGTCCGTGGCGTTTTCATAGATTGCCATGCACATGTTTCAACTGTTGGGTGTATAATTCTGCATTGATTGTTTGATTGCAGGTCAAACAATCAAAATAAATAACACCACAGTGATCAACAGCATAATTTTTCATCCACAAAGGGCCGCTTTCTTCGTTGGTGGCGGAGCTTCATACTTGTCACTCCAGTTTTGAGTGAAACAATATCATAAAAGAACCATTTTATATTAACTGAAATGATATTTTTGAAAAATGTGTCAATTCTCTGTCTTCAAAGAAGACATCTTGCTATAGATATACAATCTTCTTTATTAATCTTATGAGGCCTTTGAGCAAACTAAATGCTCAGCATACTCACTTTTGTTCCTATTTCAAATGGTGGCAGATTATCGATTTGGAGGTATGAGGGTCAAGTACTGATTCTCGAGCATGTTGAACAGATTGTATTCCATCAATCATCATAAATCATTTTGAACTTGGTCTGATGAGCATCTCTTACTTGGTTCATCTCTTAATTACATATCGTCGGAAAAAAAAACTTAGAAAACCAGTTTCAGATTTGACAAACAGTAATGAGACATTGTTCATAAACACTAAACATGTTCTTTTTTATTTCTGTATCCTTTGTTTCTTTTAACTCTAAAAGTCTCTGGAAATTACATGTCGATTATACCATATCATTATACCCTGTCATTTCCTCCATTTTAGATACTTGAGCTTATAGATTAGATTCACCACTAAAATAAGAATGAACAGTAAATGCACTTTTAATCAAGAAATTTCTGGTTGATTTTAAAACTGTCTGTTTTGGTTTGTATGTATCGACATATACCTCAGAAAACGATGTCTTTGAGCGTTATATCAACTCATAGACTTTCATATGTTTATTCTTAGGAAAAGTACGAAACTTAGTTTTCGACTTTTCCTGGTTATATGATATAATTCAATAATGAAAAATCGATGAATTGGTGGAACCATTCACAGTTCTTTATATTTACGTAATTTTTTCTCAAGACACATCATGTTTAACCACATTGATTTCATAGGCAAAATTTGAATTTAATGCTTTTTCGAAAAATGATTGATTTGTAATTAAGTCCTTGTAGTAAAAAGAACAGTTCTTAATCTTTTGAAGAATCAAAAATAATAATGAAAACATTTCAAACCAAGGAAGTTTTTTTTTATTTCAATTCTATAATGCTTCTTTTGTAATGTAAACAAAAGAAAGACATTTTTAATTTGAAAAACTTTCGAATTTTTATTTCTAAGTGCTTAAATTGTCAGGTCACCTTTTTAATTCTTACTTTATTCTCACTTCTTAGGTTCATTTTTAGTGTACCTACTTATAACGTTATATGTTTAGAGGGTAAATGAGAAAGATCATGCGTTTAACCAAAGCATTGGATATCAATAAGTCAAAAACTGATTTTAAAAAAATACTATTCATGTTTCTTAGAACAATATATGAATTTTTTTCAATTACTTGAACTTAAAATTTTAGAATAAACGAAAAAAAGAAAAAGAAGAAGATGGTGACTATTTGTTGAATAAATGAATACTATTCATTCAAATTAAAACACCAGATTTTCCTCCCCAAAATATGGACGTGATTTTAGTGCTTACATTCTTGATATTTCAATAATTTTGTCGGGAAAAATAATGGCTACGTTTGTTATCACTTAAACTCAGCAGTAATTAAAAAAGCGGATTTAAATTTTGTCAGTTGTTCAAAAACGTCTTTAAAAACGTGAAATCAAAATAATTTTTAAAACTACCCTGGAGTTTAGTGCTACATTTCAAAATAATATTTTGAATGTATATAAAAAAAAAATCTTAAAATAAAAGATTATTTGATTTATTTTTTTAATGGCATATCAACATTTGTAGGTTATTTAATGCCAAAGCTATTCTCCTAGAAGAACAGTAGTGGTACTATTTAACCCATAGCTAAGGGGGCCTAGGGGATTCATACCTTTCCCAAAGGTATTTGCCCGAATGTGAACATAAAAGCGTCTGTCGGTTTAACCATGACATCACGATGACATCCCCAAAATAAAATAACATTGTAATATGTGATTGTAGAAAAAAAGATGATGAATGTTTTAAAACTTTCTCCAGTATTGGGGACATATTTTCCAATATTTTATATGGGAAATAAAAGATAAAATCAAAAAAAGATTTATAATAAAATATAATGGTTTGAATTAATAGACGAAATATTTCAAATTCAAATCAGGACACATTTCTAAGTCTTAGCTTACTGCACTGTCCCCTCTTTTTTATCTCACTCAATAATGTTCCTGAAATAAGCCGGATCGTTTAAATTTCCTTCACTTGCTCTGGTTTCCTCGTGGCCGAGTGGTAGAATCTTGGATCGGCGTTTGAGTCAACCGGGTTTCGATCTCAGCTTCGGGAATCTAGCCTGTTTATCCACACTGAAGCGTTCTGATTGAACGAAACAGATCTGTCTGTGGATGTCAATATATATATATATATGTGTGTGTGTGCTTGGTTAGGTTCGTTTTAGTTTGGTTTGATTGGGTTTTATGGCATATTGACGATTGTAGGTTATTTAATGCTAAATCCTGTTTTTACATATATATTCAATATATATGATTTGTGAACACATATTATTGTTAAAACTTCAACACGTGCATAAACTCATTTTTTAAATGGTTTCAAGTATTTCGATCAAATACGAATCATTCTATTTAATATTAATCAATTGTTTGCCCTACATTACATGGTTTCAATTATTGCTATATAACACTAACAATTCAATATCATTCATTTGTTTACACACATATAAATGGATATACATTTACTCTTTGTCAGTGAATAGTGTTTAAATTCGTTTTTAAATGAGACAAAATTCATTTGTTTACACATTAGTATTGCAGTTATTTTCAAATGGTTTCAGTTGTTGCTATCTAACATTGATAATTCAGTTCAATATTAATCATTTGTTTGCAGACGGTGCAGTGGTTACAAGTATTGCTATTTAACACTAATTGTTCTATTCGACTTCATTCATTCTTTTACACCGTCAACTGATTCCAAATTTTGCTATGTATTCAAACTATTCTAACAATCCGATTTATCATAAATCATTTGTTTTTACACAGTTTAAATGTCAAACATTTCTATTTGACACATAGATATGACCTTACTAGGTGCTACCATTGAAGGTCGTAGTGGACCTGGGAGTAATGCCAATGAAGGGGCACTGAATATCCTTCAGAGCTTCAGGACTGTATATTTCCCATCATATAGTCGAATGCCATATCAAAGACACTCATTAGAAGGACTTTACACCGTTTCTGAGATGCTATTTTTTTTATTCTTCAGCCGCAGCCGACTGGTCTCTTGTGTGTGTGTGTGTGTGTGTGTGTGTGTGTGTGTGCGTGTAAGAGAGAGAGAGAGAGCGAGAGAGAGAGAGAGAGAGAGAGAGAGAAAATGTTTGGGTGGTTTTGCTTCATTTGTTTAAAGTCGTATCAACATCTAATGGGTTAATACCAAAACTTGATTTATTTGTGAGTCTGATTAATATCCAAAGTATATATCTAATTGGAATTACTCTTTATATTTTACTATAATCTATTGTTTATACGAAAATATATTGAGTACTTCAATCAAATGAAAGTATTTTAAATACACTTATATCGCTGTTAGTGTTGACTGATAATCTATAAAAGATAAGTAACTATCACTATCAATTAAAGGTTTGTTTGATTTGGTTTGGTTTGGTTTGTTGGGTTTTATGGGACACCAAAATTTGTTGGTTATTTAACACAAAATCCATTTTTATTTAAATATTCTGTTCCATTTAAAACAATTCAGTTTAGCATGAGTACGCAGTTTTTCAAAAACATTTCTATTTCATACTATTCAAGCAGTTATTCAGTTTAGTGTAAGTACAGTTTCAATGTCAAAAACATTTTAATTTCAAACAATTCAGTTTAACATAAGCACAAAGTTTAAATGTAAGTACAGTTTAATTGTGAAAAAGATTTCTATTCTAGTCAAGCAGTTCTAATTCAGCTAATTCAGTTTAATACAAGTACAGATTTTGTTTACACATTGCTAAATGTCAAAACAGTTCTATATTAATCAATTCATTTTAGAATAAATACAGTTTCAATATCAAAAACAGTTCTATTTCAAATAAGTCAGTTTAGCATTACCACACAGTTTAAATGTAAATACGGTTTAATTGTCAAAAACATTTCTATTTCAAGCTATTCAGTTTAATCAAACAATTCAGTTTAGTATAAGTATGCCGTTAGTTTTATTTAACCCATAGATAAAGCCCTATTAGGTGCTACTACTCCGGGCGAGAGTGGACCTAGGAGTAATGACAATAAAAGGATACTCTGCATTCTCCAAAGTTCCAGCATTGCTGGAACGTCACCATCAGACTGTTTAGTGTCATATACAGGACACTCGTTGTGGAGGGGGTCTCATCCCTCTGCAGAGGTGCAGTCGGTGTATTCTACAAACCAAATGTTTGAGCAAATGTTTGTTTGTAAAAAGTTGTATGGTTTCAAACATTCCTATCTGATACTAATAATTTTCACACTTGTCTACTTGATTCATAGATGGGGCTCTCCCAGATACAACTATTCCGGGTCAACGTGGACATGGAAATAATCACAATAAAGTAGGGTAGCCAACAATCCCCAGACCACCGAAGCTTCAACAAGTAGGACTGCGTTCAACGCCCAGCGGGTGATCGAATGTTGACTGTTCGAATAATCGATAGTCTGATTGACACGAAAAAAGACAGTGTTGGAAAGGTTATTTCCGAAGTGCAGGTCATATCTGAAAAATAACGAGAATGGATTTACTGACCATCCGGCAGTTCCTTGCCTTGAGGAACATTGTCGTGGGAGAGCAATCTCCCTAACCTGATCTTGCTCCGCGTGATTTTCTCTTTTGTACTATTTAATGATGTAAAGGCCATCAACGGGGCCGTAACGACAAAGCAGGTGGGGGGGGGCATCCTAGAAGAATCCACCACACAAACGCTAAGATGCGTAGCGGAGAAGGATGAAAAAGTACATTATGTATATTGTAGTTTGCAATTGATATAAATTGTTTGTAACACCAGTCCTTTTACTTTTCAGACACGCCTCATATATATTTGTAACGAGGTATCGTTAAATACTAAAAATCGTGACTAAAAGTTCACTCTCAATTATCGACACTCAGACGAATAAAAAAAGAATCGCGCACAGCGTAAACCTTTTTTTTATTGACAAGATACAATTAAAGTAACACACATGCGCATGTGTGTATATATATATATATATATATATATATATATAGAGAGAGAGAGAGAGAGATAGAGAGAGAGAGCTATTCTATTTGTTAATTTACCAGTACTGAATTCTTGAATTACATTTACTGAATACGGGAAAACTGTGGATCAGATTTGGTAAGTTGGTTGTTTTGTTTTACGGTGTATAAACTCTTCTCGGGTCATCTAATGCTGAAGTGAGTCCTTTTTTTTTTTTATAAAAAATTCAAACAATTCAGTTTAGTACAAGTACAGTCTTCTGTTTGCTACATAGTTAAATGCCCAAAACAGATCTATTTTAAACAGTTCTGTTTAGTATAAGTCCATAGTTTAAATGTAAAAAACAGTTCCATTTCAAACGATTCAATTTATCATATGAACAAAGTTTAAACACACTGTTGATTTCAAACTGTTGATTTCAAACTGTTCAAGTTAACGTAATTACAATTTAGTTCAATTTGACCCATAGATAGGAACAATCAGGTGCTACCACTCCGGTCCAGGATGAACTTTGGAGCGATGGCAATTAAAAGGTACTCTCAATTTACCCAAAGCTCCAGCATAATTGAAGATTCACCATCAGATTGTTTAGTGTCATATCCAAAACACTTGTTAGGGAAATTCTCCCCTTCTGCTGAGATGCAGTCGGTATATTCTACAGCCCCAGGTGACTGGGCCAGGTATATCAAAAACTAAATATTATATAAATGAGCCTGAGGAAAGAGAAAGAACATATTCAGATCTATCTATTATTTTCTTACATGCAAAACTTTAATTGCGTTTCATTAGAAACTAAAAAAGAGTAAATGAAAAATTAAATACACTCGAAAGATCCAATTGAAAGTTTCTAATCAAACATCGTTGTTGAACTTTTAGCTAGTTGTTTAGTAAACTTTTTGAAAGCTGTACTTAGAGATTTAGTGAATGGTACCTGTGGAATATATTTTTCCTAGTGTTTAACTAGTGTTTACCATGACTAGAAAATCCGGCAAACACTTGTGTGCAACATGCAGAACCACTGTACAGCGGTTTTGACCTTATTAGGTCTCATCAGCTGTGTATATTGCGATTTCCCCCACAAAAAAGAAAATCTACATGTAGATTTTAAAAATTGATATCTCTGGGGCAATCATAGCATTTGGTAATAATTATAATGCAAAATCAAATAAGCTTAAATCTTAGTGAGTACAATTCAAAAACTTAAAATCTAACTTCTACTTACGTCAGTCAAAAGC
>CAUZXS010000917.1:0-20000 GCA_963585895.1 Sepioteuthis lessoniana
ATATATATATATATATATATATATGCACGTTCATCTGAAGATTATAATTATATAATTTATATATAATATATATATATATATATATATATATATATATATATATATATACTCACTTCTGCAGATTACAATTTCTATACAAAAACAAACCCGAGTTAACGATAATTTCTTTTATGAAACTGGTGACCGGTAAATAAAACTCTTTTTTCATAACATTTACAAAAATAGCAAAGCAATAACAATGATAACGCTCATAATTTATATTTCAGGAATCAAATGCTCAAAAATTATTAATTAGATGAACACGCAATAATCAAGATTTTACACAGATAAACTCAACTTGAAACAACCCCCCCCAACTTGACTTCTACTTCTCAAAATTCAAAACATTTCATCGGTAAAAATAATACAAACTCCCTCAAATCCTACCTAAACGAACCAAATGTAGTTTATAAATTCACATATTCATTTTGGCCGTCTCTCTAGAAAATCATACGAACCGGTAATACTACTTTGACCATACCCTCTCTCGTCGTCTTACATAGCGTCTCTCTGATACTAATGCCATTGAACAACATGTAACTTCAACACATAGTATTAACATAGATTAATTCTCATCGGCTGGAATACGAAAAATCCTCACCAATAACATCACAATCATATATAAATCAGAATAGCAATAAAGAACACCAACAATAAATCCTTGTTGTCATCGGTGATAAAAATAAACAACCAAGAGTAAATAAAATAGCATTCAACACTGAAACTTATAGACTAAACATCTTTAATAAGTACATGTTAACTAAATATTGTTTGAAGGGATTTCCGGCATAATAAATATCATATCCCAAATATATAAAAATAATAATACCTATAAAAATCCCTTGAAATCGATATTTTAGAAAGGGCTTGGGAGCAAAACCTGGGGCAACTTCTCTATCAATTGAACCCTGATACAAAGAAACTAACAAGATCTCTCTCTCTCTCTCTCTCTCTCTCTCTCTATATATATATATATATATATATATATATCTGGGTACACTATATGCCTATTGCCCAGTTAGCTGGGGCTGTAGAATACACCGACTGCTTCTCTGCAGAGTGGTAGTGTGTCCTGGATATAACACTAAACAGGCTGATTGTGAAGTCCCTGTAATACCGAGTCTTAGGAGAATGCGGAGCAAACCTTCATTGCCATCGCTCCCCATTCCACTCTGGCCCGGAGTGGTAGCAACTGATAGGGTCCTATCTATGGGTCTATAGAACTAAACTGTGTACTTGTACTAAACTGAATTGCTTGAAATAGAACTGTTTTTTATGTTTAAACTGTGTACTTAAGCTTAACTGAATTGTTTGAAATAGAACTGCTTTTTGATATTGAAGCTATGTACCTATGCTAAACTGAATTGTTTGAAATAGAGCTGTTTGACATTTATGTGTGTGTAAGCAAAATATTAGACTAAACTGAATTGTTTGACATAGAACTGTTTATATGAATAAAATGGATTTGGCATTAATAATCTACAATGGTTGATATGCCATAAAGCCAAACCGAACCAAACCGAACCAAACCAAACCAAACCAAACCAAAGTATATGCCTAGGTAATGAATATTGTTAATACTACACTTTCTTGGAAACTTATGCATGTATTACAACTGTATATTCAATCGTGTATTGTAATCTAGCTATATTATCAGCTGGTCTAAACTGAAACATACATTCTTGATGTAAATATTTTATTTTCATTCAGGGCATATACAAGGACTGAACGAATTTAAATTAAAAATTTAAAAGAATATGTGTCCATAAGTAGCAACATATATAATAAAGTGATGATGTTTAGATGTCTAGATTACTTTCTAGACGTGTGCACAGCTGAGCAACTTATATAATAAATTGATGATGTCTACATACCCACACCAACAAGCAAAGACACACACACACACACACACAGAGATGCAGAGAAACACACACGACACACACACACACACACAAACAAACAAGCAAATAAACAAGCAAAGACACACACACACACACACACACACACACACACACACAGAAGCATACACACACCCAAAGAAACAAAACACACACACACACACTCACACATACACACACACACACACACACAGAAGAATACACACACCCAAAGAAACAAAACACACACACACACACACACACACACACATATATATATATATATATATATAAAGAGAGATAGCTATGTTTCCAACGAGAGAAGAGTAAATATTTTAAAATGAAAAGGTCCACTAATGATTTCAATTTTGGTATATATTTATTCTTTACTTTTACGAATATATATATATATATATATATATATATATATATAAACTACAGATTCTCGAGGCGCTACATATTAGAAATATACAACCCAAACTTAATAGAATTAACTTTGAAACCAGTGCTAATGTACTTAAATGTCCTTAGCTACTGACGCTATTTATAGAAATAAATTTTAAAAAGTAAACGCGACACAATACACTGGTATAAAGGTTCATTCTTACAAAGTAGTAATGCGCATACAAAAGTTACATCACTTTGGTAATACACCCTCCCTGATGATGGCCCAAGGTTGGGCAGAAAGTACGTGGGAAATAAATTAGGGAAGGTTTATAAACCAATTCCCGTCAGATATCATAAGATCGATGTCCTAACTCGAAAGGATTTTAAAAAATATGTAGACTAAAAAAGTCTTTAATGTTCAATCAAATATATATATATATATATATATATATGCATTTTTTGTGAGACTCACATTTCAGACATTACAGTACTCTTCAGGCAGCCGAAGATTTTTAGCTGTTGAGTTAATGATCTTTGATCCCTTCTCTCTTTTTTTAACTTGACGTTTTCTTATCTTTATTATATGTATGTGCGGGTTTTTATTATTGATTTGTTTGTATATAGTATATATATTATATATATATATTCCAATGGATGTGTGCGCTATTCGTATCAGTATGTGTTTTTGTTACTGGTGTGTGTATGAGTGTATCTGTATATGTGCATATATATACGCAAATATATGTATGTACGTACACTTATGTATAAATAAACTCATACGCATATATATTTTCAATGATATTTTGTGCACTTAATGCATGTGAGAATGTATTTATTCTCATACATAGATGTGTTTTTAAGCCAGTCGGTGTGTGTATCTGAATTCATTTAATGCTGATTTAAATCTTTCTATGAAGCTCCTTTTCTTTCATTCGAAGTAGTTAGTAGTTATTGGTCAGGTAAACTGGCATTATCTTAAAGTGTCCGTCGCTACATTCATAAAGGTATTTAGATACATAATGTTTTCTGATGTTTGATAATCTAATGTTGCTTTTATGTAGAGATGCTCTGTTGTTTAGTGTTTGGGTGCATCCTATGTAGATTTGGTTGCAGTTTGTGTATTGGATTATATAAGATACTTTTCTGGAATTGCAGCGTAGATTTCTATTTATCATGAATGCTGTTTTTGGATTTTCAAAAGTAAAGGATTTTCCTCCTCTAATTATATTTCATACACAACATCTTATATTTTTTCTTTTGCGACCCCATTTGCTGGGAGTTTCTCAAGTTTAAATGAGGTTAGAGTGTGTTATAAATTTTTTGGTTGTATTTGCTTTTAATTATTTTTGATGTGTTTTATATATTTTTAAGTCTATCATTGTTTTTAAGTTGATCTAGATTCTTTGATATTTCTGTTAATAGTTGTATGTTGAGACATATGTAAAGGGTTGTTCGTTGCTGTGTTTTTTAGGAATTCGTAGTTCTTCTAATGGTATTTTTCTGCAAATTCGAATCCCTTATTTATTTATGTTGTAGGATATCCTCTCTGGTGGAGGGTTACGCATAGTTCTTCAAGGACCTGTCGGGGGATTTTGTTTGACATCATGGTGCAGATCCTATGAACTAGGGAATAATGTTATATAACGGCATAATAAAAGAATGAAGGACTATAAAGTTTGGTAATAAAAATATATATCTCTTTCTTAGGTTGGAAACTTCTGTAAGTGTACGTGTGTGTGTGTGATAGATAGATAGACAGAGAGAGAGAGAGAGAAAGAGAGAGATAGGGAGACGAAGGAAGCAGACACTGGCGGAGAACAGCTGTATTGACCTTTTCTTCTTAACCACGTTGTGCCATATTTAGACCCCCACTAAGCACTTATTCGGCTTCTCAGCTGGGATGCGCTGGAGCCACTGCTTTCCTCCAATCCTCACTACGGGTGGCGCTCCGTGCGTTTAATTGTGACTCTGAGACTGTGTCTGACCGTCTGACGTGGGTGTCCGTGTATATATAATTTCCCAACTCCCAGGCATTCGGGTGTCAACCCATATGACCCGGTTCCAGCTGTCAACCCACGCATCGCTGTCTTTCTGTAATCACTTAGTTTACATAGCTGGAACCTCAAGCCTCAGAAATCCTCTATTGGTGGTTCTGTCAAAAGTCAATTTGCAACAATAAGGCATAGATACTTATGCAGCTTTTTGAGTGATCGCTCTTGAAATGGAAGTATTGTTGGGTGTCAGTGCGTTTGTGGAAAATATCTTTAGAAATTTGGTCTTTCAGATTTTTAATGAAGAACTACAAATGGCATTTCTTTAAAATCATGTTCTATGGCGAATTTTATATTTGGGTGCAGGTTTTGGAATACGTTGTGTATATTGTTGACATTGCTCCATTAACATTTCCAAAATATAAAGCAGTCTTTTGGGTATATTTTCTATGATCGAATAAAATTCTTTTTTTTTCATATTGTGGGTGTATTTTTCCTTTTCATAAAGATTTTCTACTAAATATGCTAAGGTTAGGTTGGCATATGTTGGTTGCATCTCAGGTGTAATATTTCTGGATATTTTTCAATTCAAAAGGAGATGGCACGTTTTTCTAATTCATGGAGCAATAAATTCTATAAATTGACAACATCAGATGTTACCATGGGTATATTAAAATCATTTATTTTTGTGGTATGAGGCTTAAAACGTGAATGTTATCCTAAATGTAGTATCTTATCTTATGTAGGAATGGTTGTAGTTGAATATCTATCAGTTTACTGAATCTGTTACTGGGAAATGTTGAACCTGCCACAAAAGGTCTAAATTTGAGGTCACTGAGGTTTGGAATTTCTATATATTTTGATTTTTGTGCTTTAAATGCTGTTTTAATTTCTTCGAATTTGTGGATTTTTGGTAATCCGTAAAAATTGCTAGTTTTTGGAATAAATTTGTGTTTAAAAAAATCGGTATAATTTGAGATGTATAGTGACATCTCTGGAATTGGTCAGTCAGTCATGAGTAATAAAAGAAAAGGATGTGTAATGATGAGCGGTGAACTAGAAATATCATCATCATCATCATCATGTCACTCTGCTCGCATGGATTTCCCTAACTCTCTCTCAACATCCATGGCCATCATCCATCGCTTCCGGGCTGTCTTCCTGGCCACATCATGTTTCCCTATAGAACTTTTCAAGATAAGTTCTACCTGGTCGTCCAACACTTGCGCGTCTGTGTGAAGGGTTCCATAGGAGAACGTCGCTTATGAGTTTGGCCTTGCTCCTCTAGCAATGTCCTGCGTGTCTTGTTCATCTAATTTGGATGGTCTTCGATATGGGTTGTAGGTGGCGGTACAGCTGTTGTTTAATATAGCTCGTAGTACCCTTGTGCAATCGCCGTCAAGCTTTTTCTTTATACGCTTAGTCAGCGTCCATGTGGTGCATCCATATAGTAATATGGACATGACCGCTGCTTGAAAAAATTGCGTTTTATTTTATTGGATTGGCCTGACATCCATATTACCGATTGCCTATCGATAGCTCTCTATGCCTTCGCTAGTCACATATTGATGTCATTTTCGCTTGATAAGACGCTGCTTCCGAGGTGTGTGAATTTGTTCACTAGTTTCAGAGAGCCACCATTTAGTGAGGAGAAATCGCCTCTTTATAAGTAAATTGATATCTACTGAACCCAACTCATTCAAGTTCAGTGAAAATATTCATGAAAGTTTTTAGAACCAATAATGGTAGAAATCTCATGGTGTTAAATATGGATTCTGTCGTAAGAAGGGAGCCAACAAATCTGAACGATACAATGTTTTGCCAAATATAAGATGTGAGAAATCTGTTTGCTTGGTCATTGTCAATGCTAAAGTTACATAATAGACAAGCTCACTACCCTCGCGAGAGTGTGCATGTGCAGTAAGATACTCTCTGGTTGTCAAGTTGCATTGATAATGTATAACCGGTTCTTGAAATATAATGGCTGAACAGACTTTGTATGTCATCACACACACACACACCTATATATGTTATAAAAATGACAGTGTCGATAGTGTGTTATTAACCTTAACTTCTCTTCAATTACAGAGTGCGGAAGCAAAATTAGGAATATTCTAGTATAATAATAAACGACTCTATAATAAAACAAGATTAATTTTCATTTGAAAAAATAAACAATGAAATAAGAAGATAGATATAAAACAGTAAATTTACTCAATATGGCCACCTTTTTTTTCAATTATTGTATCAAGATGCTTTCGAAATTATTTGCATACTTTCAAAATGAATTCTTCAGACACTTTATTCCATTCCTCCTCAATAGCAGTCTTAAGCAAACCAATATTTGGATAGGAAGTTGCATTTGCTTGGTTTTCTAAAACACCCCATATAGCGTAATCAGGGGGTTAAGGTCTGAGCTTAAATCTTATTTAATTGCTGTGCTCAATTTTCTCTTTGACTTTCAATTCATTAGCATTCTTTCTTATTGACGTTGCGGGGTTCTTCTTAATCGCTGTAGCGAGAGCAGTTGAAAAATCCTTCTTTTCGCTATTTATTTAATCCGCCTTTCCCCCTTTTCTTTAAAAAAGCTGTTTTTCTGTAAAAAAATTTTTCTTTTCTTTGTATACGGTAGACAAAGAAAATTTAGCTTGATTTCGGTGTTAAGCATATCGTAGATTCTTTGTTCTTTCTTTTCTTGTTCACTTGTATTGAGCTGAAATTTAATTTTAAAAAGTGTTTGAATATTTGAGCTAATCAAGAAAATTTTTGAGTCACCGCGTTTTTTTTTCCAAAAATTGAACTAATCAAACTAAAAAAAAACGTTTTAAGAATTATTCCATGTTTTGATTGGTTGGTTGGTTGGGTTTATGGCATATCAACCTTTGTAGGTTATTTAATGCCAAATCCATTTTTATAAATACAATCAGTTCTATTTCAAACAATTCAGTTTAACATTAGTACACAGTACACAGTTTAATCGTCAAAAATATTTCTATTTCAAGCTATTCAGTTTAGTGAAACAATTCTCATTCAAAAAATTCAGTTTAGCGTACTGTCAAAAGCAGTTCAATTTCAAACAATTCAATTTTGCATAAGTACGCAGTTTAAATATCAAAACAGTTCCGTTTCAAGTAATTCAGTTTAGCATAAGAACGAAGTTTAGTTCTATTCGACCCATAGATGGGACACTATCAGGTGCTACCACTTCGGGCCAAAGTGGAACTGGGAGCGATAGCAATGAAGGGGTACTTCGCATTCCCCAAAGCTCCGGCATTACTGGAACGTCGCCATCAGATTGTTTAGCGTTGTATGCAGGAGGAGTCTTACCCTCTGCAGAGTAGCAGTTGGTGTATTTTACAGTCCCAGCCAACGGGGCAATCCATATTTTTTCTTCTGCACTCTGTATCAAGAGTGGTGAGAAAAGTCGGTTGGTTGGTTGTTTGAGTTTATGGCATATCAACCTTCGTAGGTTATTTAACGCCAAATCCATTTTTATGAAAACAGCTCTATTTCAAACAATTTAGTTTTGCATAAGCTCGCAGTTTAAAAGTAAGTACAGTTTAATTGTGAAAAACATTTCTATTTCAAGCTATTCAGTTTATGGTTGGTTGTTTGGGTTTTATGGCATATCAACCTTTGTAGGTTATTTAAAGCCAAATCCATTTTTATGCAAATAGTCAGTTATATTTTAAACAATTCAGTTTAGGATAAGTACGCAGTTTAAATGTAAGTACAGTTTAATTGTGAAAAACATTTCTATTTCAGTTTTGTCAAGCAGTTCTAATTCAGCTAATTCAGTTTAGTATTAGCACAGATTTTGTTTACACACAGTCAAATGTCAAAACAGTTCTATATTAAACAAATCACTTTTGTGTAAGTACAATTTCAATGTCAAAAAACAGTTCCATTTCAAATAATTCAATTTAAAATAAGCATGCAGTTTAAATGTAAGCACGGTTTAATTGTCAAAACAATTTCTATTTCAAACTATTCAATTTCGTCAAACAATTCAGTTTAGCATAAGTATGCCATTAATTGTATTTTATCTATAGATAGGGCCCTATCAGGTGCTACCACGTCGGGTCAGAGTGAACCTGGGAGCAATGGCAATGAAGGGGTGCTCCGCATTCACCAAAGCACCAGTATTACTGGGACCTCACTCTCAGACTGTTTAGTGTCATATACAGGACACTCATTGAGGGAAAGGGGGCTTACTCCTCTGCCGAGCTGCAGTCGGTGTATTCTACAGCTCCAGTCGACTGGGCAAGATGAGAAAAGAAAAAAGCTCGAAAGAATACAAGAACAGTTCATATTAACTAATATAATAAAACTTGGTATATTTTTGTCTTGTTCAAATTATCTCAAATTTTAATAGTATGTGTAGAAACAACACAAACGTTTTCGGTTAATGTTTTATATTTTTTATTTTCAGGTACAGAAATTCTATTTCCTGGATTAGAAAAGACTATTAAAGATGATGGATAGAATTTCATGTTGTTTTTACACATGCTGTTAAAATATATCATTTGTACGAGAAATGGTCAAGTTATTAGATTGCTATATGACATCAGTGTTTCAGAAACACACTGTACATCTCAGATGATATCAATATTTTTGAAACATCCAGAATTCCCATATTCGATTGGATTCGATATTGAATATTTACTGCATATTTCTCTTCTAAAATAGTTTTAAACTCTTTTTCTAGGATTTTACTATGTACATAATCTTATTTTTAATCACACACAGACACACGGACACAGACAGACAGACACTGACAGAAAGTCACACACACACACACACACACACACACACACACACACACACACACACACACACACACACACACATATATATATATATATATATATATATATATAAAATGATTTAACTTTCATAATTGGAAAATATATCTTTTTATATTGTAATTAAATTCAAATTTTTTGAAATATTCTATAGATTTTTAAACCTATCTATTTATGTTTTCAAGATATTGTTTGGGTTGATATAATCTTCAGCCTTCATTTATTATCAAAATTTTCATTATTCCAAAGAAGTTTTGATCTGCTTTCTTTAATTATTTTTTCAAAAATATTCCATTTGATACATTTTAAACTATGAATGAAAATGTATAAAATGTCAAAAAAGATTAATATTAACTATCTGAAAAATTAATAGAAAATAATTTATTATTCAATATATCGATGCCTGCTTTGATGGATAATCTACATTTACGTGTGTGTATCAATAAAATTGTTATTTAATTCAACAGAAAATATATAATGTATTAATAAAGTGACAGCCAGAATTCTGATCTGGAATTTTCATTGTACAAGAGGAAGTCAAAAGTTTTGCAATATTTTGGTCACGTGATGCATAATTCAGCACTTCCGGATTGGTTTTTTCCGAAGTTGTAAAGGTGACGAACCACACCGGTACTCTCTGAATACTACTCATTGGATATGTCTTTCTGGCTGGGGATCCAGCGTCAGAATCCACGGTTTTGGTCTGACCCAACCTTGCGTAATTTTTGAGGTTCTTGCAACCCGAGCCTAATTTCGTAAAGCATAAGTTTTCGAATGAGATTATGGTGCCAGTTTTCAAATAACACACGGAGTAAAGCAATGCATAACATGTCAGCACACCAACTACTATTGTTGTATAGCCATATAATACAACTATACATATATACATATATATGCTGAATACATACTGACGCAATGAATAAAGACGAGCGAAGACTTCTTTAAAAAAAATATACCTCTCACTTTATTGCAAGGTTTGCGTGTGAGAGGGAGTCGGAGACCGAACAGAACTGCAATATATTGACCCCCACTCTTATGGCCATCAGCGTTGTGTCTTTCTCGTTCTCCAGAGCTGCTCAACCGGAGGCCCAGAGGCCCACTCTGCTGGGTGCGGGCTTTCTCTACCGCATCTTGTCACCAACGGGTCTCCAAACTCCATCGGGGGTCCCGAGTGCCTCTTCTGCTAGGTGTGGCTTTCCCTACCACATCTCGTCTCTAACTCGTCTGTCTCCAAATCGTCTGACTTCCTGTCTCCACCGAGTTATATAATAGTTCAATCGCCCACTCAATCTTTGGAATGGCATGTTTGATCGTCATCAAGCGGAAATAACTGTCATGCAGTTCAGAGGTCACTCTCTCTTCCGGTGCATCAGTCTATTATGAGTGTATCATGGGCTTTTCCCTTGTCCCATTTCGTCAGCCAAATCCGCCTACGCGATTTCTTTCGATTACTGGCCATTGGGATGTGTCACTTCCTTCCGGTGCATCACTTTGGAATGGCATGTTTAGTATAACGTGGAGAAGTAGGGACGAGCTCATAAGTGATGTACTCCTATGGACCCCCCACATATGGCCGGGCAAAAGCAGGACAACCAGCTCGAACATACATTCAGCAGCTATGTGAAGATACGGGATGTAGCGCTGAAGACCTACCAGAGGCGATGAACGATATGAGGAAGTGGCGAGAGAAGGTCAAGGATATCCGTGCTAGTGGCACGACATGATGATGATGATGATGACTTACATAGATCCTTTTGCAATCCATCAGTACTATGAATCTATAGATCTGTGCTTGGATCTTAGCGCTGGTCTGGACAATATTGCATTAAAAACAGATGCTCATGTTGCAGATTTCCCCTCTTGATGACCCTGATATAGTCTAAGAAAAGATCGAAGAGCTTTATAACTTGACCTTAGTATTGCTACTGGAGTAGCCAAAACATGGTTGAACATAATGTTGGACAACAGTAAACAATCCAGAGTTTTCCTTTTCCTAGACCGGTTGCCCTTACAAAGTCTAAAGAGCTCAGTCACTCCGACTATTTTATACAAAGCTGGATAACCTACATAGACAATTTGACGATGAGTAAGGAGTAACAGTTAAAATGGACCCGAAAAGGTTAATTCACATCCGAGTAGAAGCTGCTTGTGTTTCACTTTTGCGTTAATACTCTCAGCAAAGGCATAGACCCTCCTGTTCTTTCTCTAGTATTGAGTAAATAGTAGAGCAGACTATTTTCTTGAAGTTTGGTCACATCCTGGTGGGGAAGTTATACTTACATAAAAAATCTACATTTGTATTACATAAATTTTATATACAGAGTGTCTAAAAATAGATGCAACTCATTAATATGATAATGATTTGTAAATGAGACAGGCACAATGGCAGTCATTTGAAACACGTCCAGAAAAAATGCATCCTTTGAATTTGAGACATCAAATATGTTTTTTTAATTGTTATTATATCAGCTTCCATGACATGTAATCGTTTTTGAGTTCTTTGTGTCAATAATAAATTATCATTATATTAATGGGTTGCATCTATTTTGAGACAGTTTTGAAATATTTTATCTCCAAATAAGAAGTGATGCAAAATATTTTTACCTCTCTTGTCCAAGACATTGTGACCGAGGGTTAATAGTTGTTATAGTATACTATTTACAAATCTGAAACATAGAAGGACACAACATTATTATTAGTAGAGTTATTTGCAGTCACATGGGTCTTTTTAAACACACACACACACACACACACACACACATATATATATATATATATATAATAAGCCAATAATTACATATATATATATATATATATATATATATATATATATATATATATAAAGTAATTGGCTTATATGCGATAAGGATAGTTTATTGGGTCATATAAAGTATGTGTTATAAAAAACTTACTGGGTTATATGGATATATATATGTTACCTGGATGTGTATATTTTATTTTATGTGAATTGCGAACAGTCTCGTCTATGATTTGAACTCGCGTCGCTGCATTCATTTCCTTCGACGGTAACCCTTGCACCCATAAAACTTTTTATACGGATCTGTGTGTATGTATGTAGGTTTCTATAGATTTGCATGTACAATTATATATATACAGAAGTTTATTAAGATATATATATATATATATATATATATATATAACAATTTATTATATACATGTCTATAATTTTATATACAACCCGTGACTTTAAGTTTCACTATCCTGTGTATGACACTAAACTGCATCTGATTGTGAGGTTCCAGTTCTGATGATCTGAGGAAAGTGGAGTACCCCTTTATTTCCATTACTCCCAGGTCCACACTGATCTACAGTGAGAGTATCTATTAATGCCTCATCGATGAATCAAATACATCTGTTCAAAAATCATTGGCTTTCGATAAGAATTATTACCAAAATCCTCTTAAGAAACTACTTCATAAAAAAATGTTTGAAGTCCAAGGAACGCGATTCCCCTAATTTTTGGATTGGTTCCCATTGCGTAATGGTTAAAGTGCTGAGCTGCGGTCACAAAGTAAGCGAGTTCGAACTCCACTCGTGCTATTACGTTCATTTTTGGACTAATACCCTTGAGAAAGGTATCCCTCCCCCAATTCCCGTTCCAGTTATGGATTAAATAGTATGGCAGCTGTTCTTCTACAAGGACAGCTTTGGCATTGAATAACCCACGAAGGTTGATATGATATTAAAAGCAAAGAAACCAAACCTTTTTGTAAGAGTATTTTGGAGGAAGTCCCTATAGCGTGATTGGTAAAGCGCTGAACTGCAACCTCGAAGTAAACATGTTCAAGGTCACTGCTTTTCTTCTACAAGAATGACTTTGACATTAAATAACCCATAAACATTGATATGCCACTAAAACAAACATTTGCCCAGTCGGCTGGGGCTCTAGAATACACTGACTGCACCTCCCACCAACGAGTGTCCTGAGTATGACACTAAACAATATGATGATACTAAACAATCTGACGGAATAGCTTGAAATTGAAATGGTTTTGACAATTAAACCGTACTTACATTTAAACTGCATGCTTATGCTAAACTGAATTATTTGAAATAGAACTATTTTGACATTGAAACTGTATTGACACTAAACTGAATTGTTTATCATAGAACTGTTTTGACATCTAACTGTGTGTAAACAAAATCTGTACTTATACTAAACCGAATTAGCTGAATTAGAACTGCTTGACTAAACTGAATAGCTTGAAATAGAAATGTTTTTCACAATTAAACTGAGTACTCATGCTAAACTGAATTGTTTGAAAATAGAACTGATTATTTACCTAAAAATGGATTCTGCTTTAAATAACCTACAAAGGTTGATATGCCATAAAACCCAACCAAGCAACCAACCAACCAATCAACCAAAACAAAGAAACCAAACCAAAATTCTAGGCAGAAAATAACCCTAGAGAGGTTAACATGTGGTTAAAATCAATCAGTCAGTCAGGTGTGGTCTGTCCATATCAACATCAAGTAAGTTATAGAACCCTCAGTCTGTGCCTTATGCTGACATACATCGAGGTTGGAATGAGGTGTATTTAAGGAAGAAGGGAAGGGGGAAACATGTACAAAAAATGTCTCTCTTCCGTCTGCCACTATTTATTCGATCTCAATGCTTTTTCGGTATCCGTTTTGCAGTAGTTTATGCAAACTAGTCTGAGGGTAAGTGACACAACAAAGATTTATTTAAGTGAAATACACGGGCAGTATAAGAAGTTGCGGACCCACTTTTAAGTTTGTACATTTTAAGTCGACAATATTCATAACAGCATTGAGTGCTTTAGAAAAAACTTTATTTAATCGTTTTTGGACAGCAAATTGAGCACTTAAAAAAAATTAAATCTATTTTGGACAAAGAATTTCCCGAAAAATTATTATTATTATTTGAATATATATATATATATATATATATATATATATATACTACAAATAATAATATAATTTGGATGGCATTGGCAGAAATTCAACGGCGTTTGGTGACTCACATAGGCGAAATATTGACAGTCACCAAATTCTATTTATCCTGTCTACGATATCATAACTTAGATTATGCTCAATCACAGAAATTGAGTACACTTTATGAATATAGCAAACTATATATATATATATATATATATATATATATATATATATATTAGTCTGTTTTTGTTTGTTTATTCTCTCTGAAGCTTCCTTTTTTCTGTATATATATATATATTTATGTGCGCGTGTCTGCGTGCGTGTGTGTGTATATATATATATATATATATATATATATATATATATATATATATATATATATATATTTTGTTCTTGAAGTAATAATTGGTTTTCGAAAAACTTCAATTTTTTTGGGGGGGGCACTCTTGATGTTTATGTATTTGTCCAGATTTTTTCTTTCTCTTTCTTTATCTCTCATTCTTTCTCTTTTTATATATTTATATTTCGTTATTTTTGTAAAATATGGTGCTATGTGTGTTCTGTGTTCTTGTTTACATAAATGCGAATATGCTTTTACACAAAGTTTGTTCTCTCAACTGATATTGAGCATTGTAAAAGGAAAAGAAAAGTTGAACTTATTTTTAAATTGCAAGTATTCATCACTCTATATATATATATATGTGTGTGTGTGTGTGTGAAAAGTTGGATAAATCAAACACTTAACTCGAATTTACATGAATGATATTTTTTCCAGCTTTATTTCATCCCTAACTTCTTCAGACAGAGACCATTTTCTGAGTTTTTCTATTTAAAAGCATGTGAGGGGAAATGATAGATGGTGGAGGGGATATAGTTGTAACATGAAAGCTGGGTGGGATTTAAAGTCAACTGTATCAGGTTACATTAAAGATTTTTTGTTTTGAAAGTAGAGATAGATTTTAGTGACCTGATAAGAAAAAAGTAGGGAAGGGTTTGGTTGAAAGTGGTTTTGGCATGACTTGTTTCATGGAAAGATATTTGACTATTATGTGCTATAATAGCTGGAGGGAGAATAATTGGTTTCATACCTTTCCTAAGGGTATTAGTGCTATGTGAAATGCAATCAGTCTCGTCCAGGATTTGAACTCGTATCGCCGTGTTCATTTCCTACGACGATAGCCATTACACCACAGGCACGAAAATTAATTATAATCGACTAGATATCAAACTTGGAGAGCTTACGCAAGACGATCTCGACGTAGTACCAACGAAAATTAAAAACAGGAAAGCTGCCGGTCTTGATGAAACACCGTCAGAGGTATGGAAGACAAGGAAATTCGACGACCTACTGCCCCGCTACTGCAAACGACGAGTATAACCAGAACACATTACAGATGGACAAAGGGCTGCATCCTCCCATCGATCTACTTCATCACAAATTTTTACGATCTGTCGATCATGGAAGGGTTCAGAGCAAAAACCTCTTGGGAACACTCATTTGTAGATTTCACTTTGATATTTGACTCCATACACGAAGGGAAGATAGAACAAATACTTCTAACCTATGGTCTTCCCCCCCCCCCAAATCGCCACAGCTACAGTGATGCTCTATAAAAACACGAAAGTAAAGGTTCGCTCACCGGATGGAGACGCGGACTTCTTTGACATTGTCACAGGTGTCCTGCAAGGAGATACATTAGCTCCATACCTGTTCATAATGTGCTTTGACTACCTACTTCGAATGTCGATAGATTTAATGTAAGAAAATGGCTTTACTCTGGCAAAGGCAAGAAGCAGGCGATACCCCGCACAGACAATTACTGACACAGACTACGCTGACGATATAGCGCTTCTGGCAAATACACCCGCGCAGGCCTAATCCCTGTTGCATAGTCTGAAGAAAGCAACAGGCGGCATAGGCCTCCATGTCAATGCAGACAAAACTGAATCCATGAGCTTTAATCAAAATAAAAAAAGAAACATCTCCACACTAAAAAGTAGGTCTCTGAAACAAGGGGACAAGTTCACTTACCCCGGAAGCAGCACCTCATCTACCGAAAACATCAATACGTGACTAGCAAAGGTATAGACAGCTATCGATTGGCTATCAGTAATATGGAGGTCAGACCTGTCCGATAGAATAAAACACAATTTTTTTCAGGCAGCAGTCGTGTTCATACTACTATATGGATGCACCATATGGACGCTAACAAGCGTATACAGAAAAAGCTTGACAGAAATTGCTCAAGAATGCTACGAGCTGAAATGAAAAATCCTGGAAGCAACACCCCACAAACCAGCAGTTATACGGCCACCTACCTCCCATCTCTAAAACCATTCAAAAAGACGAACAAGACATGCTGTAAACTGCTGGTGAAGTAAGGATGAACTCATAAGTGACGTGCTCAACTAGACCTCTTCACACGGACGAGCAAGTGTGGACCGATAGCTAGAATTTATCTACAGCAGCTCTGTGCAGACACCGGGTGTAACGTAGAAGACCTGGCGAAAGCAATGGACGAAAGGGACGAGTGGTGAGGGAGACTCTGGGAAATCCGTGCTAGCGGCATGACATGATTATATATATATATATATATATATATATATATAATGGTTAGACTTCCACGCCAAAAGCACCACCAAATTACAAAATTTTTACAGTGCTCAATGTATAGAAATATTACATATTAAAAATTATAAAATAAAGAGAGTGTAATTACTTATTACTCATACTGACAATCTTTATATTTCCTCCCAAATGTATATATATATATATATATATATATATATATATATATATATATATATATTTATATATATATATACAAATTGATTTAAAAAATAAATTATTCTGTTGAACAAAGATTTTATGTCATCTTTGTATAGAAATTTTTATGTATGAATATGTGCGTATTTGTCAACACAATTCACTCCCTCCCCCCCCCCTACATATATATATACGTATGCGCGTGTGTATGGGTTCGTGTTAAATGAATTGCGTTATTCGTTTTGTTGAAATAAACTATCAAACATTTTAGTATGTCAAACGGAGACTATATTTCCTTTGGTGCAGGAACAAAAGATTATTTGGAAATCTTTGGCATCAATTATGATTTAGAAAATTATATTTTAGAGATTTGCCACTGTGAGAAGAAATTGTCTAATAAGCGAACACCTGTTTCTATTGACATTCAACAGTGGAGAGATAAGTGCCTTCATCTGAAAAGACGCCAACTGAGAGAGCACAATAAATAACAAACATAATTATACACTGATTCGTTTAATATATTCATATATATATATATATATATATATAGTACTGGCTGGAGAATTATCTCTTGGATTTAAGATTTCCACTACGCTATGTAGCAGTGTGCGGGTGGGAGGTATGCTGAACAGCAGCAGCAGCCATGTCAATTCAGTTGTCATCATGACGGAGTATGATGAACATCGTGTGTTTTTACCTGAGCGCACATATCACAACATGTGTGTGTGTGTCTATGTGTGTATTTATACGTGCATTTAATCCACTCCTCCGTTATGAGCAGGATGCGACACTCAATCTATTTTTAAACAGAGTACAGCTGGTTTGAATTCAGTTTTCCTTCTCCAAGACTCATTGTCTTACCAAAGCTAAAGAACCCAATATGCCTGACTATTTGTCCTCAGTTGCAAGAGGAAGAGATAGATTCATGCCTTTCCTAAGAGGATTAGCGAGGATTGAAGCATAAATAGCCCCTGGAGAACTGTGATTCTGTATGTCACGCGTGTTTGCCAGATTTTCTGGTCATGGTAATTCAATTTATAATATGATTCCTCAACTTAAAAAAAGAAAATGTACAAATAGCCTCGTCTAGGATTTGAATTAGTGTCACCGATGACAATAACCGTAACGTTAAGCGCGCCTCAGTAGCCATGTTTGTTGACAAAAATATCTCATCAAGATGTTTCCATAATTCAGTTCGGTCATCTCAGTGAGTTTCCACACCGTCCTTGCGTTTCATTTCACGCATGAATACATCCACTCTTTCCCGCCAGCCATAGATAAATAGTTGGGCAGTCTAGGCTCTTTAGCTTTGGTATAGCTACCAGTCTAAGAGAAGGAAAATGGAATTAAAATCAACTTGGCTCCGTTTAAAATTGATCTTGTGTCACATCCTACTCGTGGTGAAGGGAATACGTTACCAGGGCGTAGGTAATGGCTCACCAGTTTAAAAAAAGTTAGTCGTAGAAACTTGGACTACGTTGAATATTACCTCGTCTTTCTGATGACGTTATCACCCCCTCATGCAATTCAAATATCGCATCAATGAATTAGTACTTGTGGATAAACAAAGTATCAGACAAAGTGGCTGCATCATGATCTGGCTTTCCCACGATGTGATAGAAAACCAACAAAGTCTAGTGGTATTCTAAGTTAGTGGTAATGATGCCATGGCACGGAAATCATACCTGAACCCACAGATATCATCTACTGAAGACCTTGTTCGCCGTATCGTTGTTGCTTTGTTTGCAGCAGCGTATATATAAAAGAATACAGCTTGCAGAATTTTCTCTCTGGGATAGTGGCAAACGTAATGGACTGTGAAATCATAGTAAGTCATATCGAACTCCAGTCACGCTATTACGTTCTTTATCGGACTAATACCGTCGGGAAACGTATGAACTCTTTTATGGCCTCAGCTTTGGGTTAAATTGTACTACAGCTATTCTACAAGAATAGCTTTGGCATTAAATAACCCACGAAGGCTGATGTGCCATTAAAATAGAAGCCAAACCAACTCCAGCTGAGTAAATTTTTTAGTACGCAGCAGGTAAACTGTTGGATGTTATATCAGATAACTTTAGCTTAAAATAAAATAAATCATTTACGTCTGATTTTAATTGATTGATCGATCGATCGATCGATTTTAGCAGCATGTCAAATCATCTTGAACTATTTAATGCCGAGAGGTTAGGGAATCACGTTTACATACATATTTTTGTGTATTTTATTTTAAAAGTTTCTTTCTTTACAGAAGGTACGATCGAAGACAGATAATTTTTAACTGATCTAATTGACCCAGAAAGATACTACCACTGCGGGTCAGAGTATACCTGGGTGCAAAAACAATGAAGGGGTACTCCACATTCCCTGATCTAATGTGTCAATGTCAGATGCAGTTTAGCATCATAACCAAGACATTCTTTTTTTGGCAGGGTGGGTGTTTTATTCATCTGCTGGGGACATTGTTAGCAAATTCTAAGCTTCGCCGACAGGACAGGATTTGTTTTTGCATTGGAAACAAAGTTGATAAATTTATAGTAAGTAGTTTTAATATGCTTACTGATTGTATTACCTCTATTCTACATTTTTCTGATAAAGGAAAATTGAAAATTATTAATTTCATGAAATATATTGCAGATATGTATTTGTAGAGTAGCACCCAGTGAGTATCAGGTGAATTCAGCATTTCAAAGCGCAATGTGATTATGTTATGTTTTGACCTTTTGACCCAGCCAAAAATGCCATTCAAGGTGATGCACCGGAAGGAAGTGACACATTTTAATGGCAGTTATGAGAGGAAATCGCGTGGGCGGAAATTGGCTGATGAAATGGGACGAGGTAAAAAAATTCCCATGGTACACTACAGAGTGATGCACCGGAAGAGAGTGACCTCTGAACTGCATGACAGTTATTTCCGCTTGATGACGATTAAACATTCGATTTCAAAGATCGCGTGGGCGTCGAACGATTATATAACTCAGTTGAGTTCGACGAGCCAGGGGAATTGGGTTCCGGCCAGTTGAGTTGAAGATCGGACGCAGTGGAGAGGAGATGTGGTAGGGAAAGCCACACCAGGCCGAAGGGGCTTGGAGCCCTGATGAGCTGAGGTCCGGAGAAGATGCTGATAAGATGCAATAAAGAAAGCCATCACACAGCAGAGTGAGCCCCTAGGCCTCCGGTTGAGCATCAAGAGAACAAGAAAGACACAACG